>CM065384.1:41167500-41287500 GCA_033060915.1 Euryodendron excelsum
CATTAATATCAGATGCTGCAAATACAGAGAAGCCATCATTAATTGTAGATAGCCTCTTCATTGGTGGGGCACTGGCTGCGAGATCTGCTTACACACTGCAGCATTTGGAAATCACACATATATTATGCTTATGCTCTAATGAAATTGGGCAGTCAGATTCTCAATATCCTGAGTTATTTGAGTACGGAAATTTTTCTGTAAGTGCTTTTCTCTATTTTCTGTTCCTGGAGTTTATTTTTCTGCAGGGTAATGTTTGTGGTTGTTTTTTCTGTTATTGGACCTAAACTTACATTAATTTATATACGTATTTATACAAATAATAGGTATTATTATGTAATGGCTGCTGCTATTTTTGAGGCAATCCAAACTCATGAATGGCTCAACATTATGTCCTCTTCATCGGACCCTTCATTTCCCTTCATTCTTGTGTTCCAGTTACTGTCTGAATTTTCTGCGATCAATTTTTCTAATTTTGTATGCTGAAATCCTTTCTGAGTGTTATCTTATTATTATGGAACTTTTTGCTGCACTGTAACTGGATCTCTCCAATTTTTTGCTACAGTAGAATTGGATTGTCACATAGTTGAGGTGACTTATTGTGGCCTTTGAGAAAACATTTTGACTGATTATATATACAGTAAACAACAGGTCTTTGTTGAAGGTCTCTGCTTTTTTGGATTGTTGTAGAGCATGCAACACTCTGTGTATCATTCCTCTCGTTATGCTAACCTTAGCTTGAATGTATGTCATTTACACAACCTAAGAAAGTGGCGGGTCAACTGCATTGATGTGAAGTAATAAGCTCTGAAGGAGCAACGGATAAAATTGAATTGAATAAACTATAAAGAAACTTTTGTTAACTAAAATGCAATAATGTTACCAAACATGTTTCAGGGTTATAAAGTTCTAGAAATGAACCTGAATGCTATATTTTCACTAAAAAGGATATTGAAACAGATTGGATATGATTTGTTAAAGGAAAAAATGGCAATTACAAGCTTGGGGAGAGACATATAATAATTAAGAAACCACAAGAGTTAGTTTAAAGTGAGAAGATTATAAGGTAATAAATAAAATCTTATTGTATTCCCTTGGAAACCTACCTGTGTCTTAATTTGGTCGTCTGCTTATTCTGGATCTATCAATTTGTCATTGTGAAAATCTGTAGACGTGCTGAATGTAATAGCAGGCATTTTGAAGCCTTTCACAATGATCCAAGTCAAAAGGGAGAAGTTGTTGCCATGTGTTTCTTGTTAAACAAAAGAAGCTTGGATCCTTCCAATATCATTATTGAGGTAAACTCTGCTAATGTAATCAAGGCAGCATGACATGACTGCATGGCTTCCTGGAAACATTTTAGTTCTTCAATAAACTTTTAGTGTCTTGGAGTTTGGACCTTTTACATATATTCTGAGTGGTTAATTTTGAGGTAAACCTCTTTGTGGAACAAGGTTCATAACTACTACAATTGGCACTGGGAAACTTTACTAGGCAATGTAATGCTACCTCAGCTTTGTGGCTGATTGTTATGGCACTTTGTCTGTGTGCACGCATTTGCTTTTTTATTTTGTTCTATTGCTTTTGTTTCTTTTTTCCTTGGAACTCTTATCCTCACCTTGTATCTTTTTTCTCTTTAATATGTTTCTTGACCTCCATTTTTTTACACCAATTCATATCCTCCCAAAGTAGGTTGGACTACATTGTTTGCTATAGAAGTCTCAGATATGCATAATTAATCAACTTTTCTGCAAGTGCTCTGTAATAATATCTTATCCCCTGTTAACAGATATGTGATGATGAAGATACAAACATCAGTGGTATCTTTGAAGAAGCGCATGATTTTATTGATCAGGTTGAACAAACAGGTGGGAAGGTTCTGGTTCATTGCTTTGAAGGGAGAAGTAGAAGTGCGACAGTAGTTCTGGCTTACTTAATGCTCAGAAAGTAAGTACACAATTGCATAGTCGTTTGGTTACATTGTGGCATTTGTAATGTATATCTTGACTAACTCTACCGGACCATTATCCTGTACATATATATGTATATTTGTATGTATGTATGTGAATATTATGCTTAGGAGTTTGTGTTTTCGGGAAGTAAATTTGAAACGAATGTCTATTGATCAAGAACTTCATTATTGATGGTTCCGTTATAACGTAGGAACTTAACTCTTCTGGAAGCACGGAATAAATTGAAAAGAGTTCACCACCGAGCCCAGCCCAATGATGGGTGTGCTAAGATTCTTTTGGACCTAGACAAGAAGTTGCACGGTAAGATTTCAATGGAATGGCAACAGAGGAGACCAATGATGAAAGTGTGCCCCATCTGTGGAAAGAATGCTGGCTTGAGCACTAGCTCACTCAAGCTCCATTTGCAGAAAGCGCACAAGAAGCTGTCGTCAGGGAGCATGGACAGTGCCATGACAATGGAAATACAAAAGGTTTTAACTGCACTCAAGATGAGTCGAGGCGGAGGTGTCAGCCCTACACAGAGGCAATCTAATTCAGTGATGGATGAATCGAAATCGTAAGCTTCCATTTTTCTCTATGAAGTAACCTGTGCAAATCGGAAACCAGAGAGCTGCAGGGCCGCCCCACTCAAGGCAATCTAATTCATTGATGGATGAATGGAAATGATAAGCTTCCATTTGTCTCCGTAAAGTAACCTATGCAAATCAGAAACCAGAGAGCCGCATGTCTGCCCTCGTCATTGTTGATTTCTTTGGGATCAAAATCCCAATATTTTCAAGTTAACAATGCAGAACTATTGAAACGTCGGATATACTTTCTATACATATCATTCGTGTTTGTGTGGATACCGATAGATGAAGATTTTAGATTTATTGAGCACTAATATTTATCTTTTGTTATATGTATATTGAGACAGACAGTGTTTGCAGTAAATGCAATTTCGTAAGAGGCTTCTATGGTTTATTCTCTTGGCACGTAGACTCTAGCGTCTCCAAACAAAGCATTCGTAAGAGTCTTGATTCTCATGTATACATTACTTGAACTGCAATTCACTTTTCTTCAACAGAGATATGAAGAACCCTATGAGATACTGGCCCTTGATGGAGCAAAATGGCAAAACAAAGATTCATGCAGCTGCCTTTTGTAGAAGGCATGCTATATCGATAGGGCTTTTCATTTGGATCTAAATGAGAAAACTAAATGCTACATCGATATGCCAGTTATAAATGGACTGCATAAAGTGCAGATGCTGTGTAAAAATACTGTAATCCTCCACAAAACAGATAAAGAATAAAACCAACCAAATCTTTTAAGTTCATGACCGTTTCTTTTTATCAAGGAATCTCTGCAAATCTAACCCCAATAACTTCCTACTGTTTCGTTGACTGTGCGTGCACTTCTTCATAATGTAATAGATACAACATTGAAACCTAGCCAGAGATTCATAACAATTGTATGTATACTTTTTCCTGGTGAGACAAGATGTACTGAGACACAGACAGTGTTTGCAGTAAATGCAATTTCATAAGAGGCTTCTATGGTTTATTTTCTTGGCATGTAGACTCCAGTGTCCCCAAACAGAGCATTCATAAGGATCTTGATCCTCATGCACACACTACTTGAACTGCAATCCACTTTTCTTCAAAAGAGATATATGATGAACCCTATGTCTATGAGATACTGGCCCTTGATCGAGCAAAATGGCAGTACAAAATTCATGCAGTTACCTTTTGTATGAAGCACGCTATATCGATAGGGCTTTTCGAAAAAACTAAATGCTACATCGATGTGCGATGATGTAAAAAGGGTATAAATGGACTGCATAAAGTGCAGATGCTGTGTAAAAATACTGTAATCCTCCACAATTCAGATAAAGAGTAAAACCAAACGAATCTTTTAAGTTCATAACCGTGTCTTTTCATTAAGGAATCTCTGCAAATCTAACCCTAACAACATCCTACTGTTTCATTGACTGTGCGTGCACTTCTTCATAATGCAATAGATACAACATCAAACCTAGTCAGAGATTCATAGACTAGCTTCTTCCCATCTGCCAACCAGTCTTTCAACAAAGCAAGACTTTTCCACAATAGCCAAAGTTGAAAGTAGAGCAGCAGTATACACAATACATGGTTAAGGCCAAAACAGAAAGCCTTTGATCTTACACTGGGATAGGCTCTGGTAATGATTCGGGAGGTGCACCACTGCTACCGTTGAGAACAGTCACGTTGCCATCAGAATCAACATCGACAATAACTGAATCACCCTCTTTGATCTCTCTTGCCAGCATCTTCTCAGCCATGCTGTCCTCCAAGAGTCTCATTATGGCTCTTCTAAGGGGCCTTGCCCCATAGCTTGGGTTGTATCCTTCCTCAACCACCCTGTCTCTAAACCTCTCTGTAACCTGAAGTTCTATATCCTTGGTCTTCAGCCTGTCAAATACTTCTTTTAGCATTATATCAGCTATCTCCTTCACCTCCAGCTTCGTGAGCTGCCGGAATACAATCATCTCATCCAACCTGTTCAAGAACTCTGGCCTGAAATATTGCTTGAGTTCCTCAGTCACCAGGCTCTTGATTCGGTTGTAACTGCTATCCTTCTCATCATAATCCAGATCAAAACCTATTCGGCGGCCTCCCTTCTCAATCACACTACTTCCAACATTTGATGTCATAATCAAAAGTGTATTCTTGAAATCCACAGTTCTGCCCTTGCTATCTGTCAACCTTCCATCCTCAAGAATCTGAAGCATCATATTGAAGACATCAGGGTGTGCCTTCTCGATTTCATCAAACAGTACAACAGTGTAGGGACGGCGCCGAACAGCCTCAGTTAGCTGACCACCTTCTGTGTAACCAACATAGCCAGGAGGTGAACCAATGAGCTTGGAAACAGTGTGTCTCTCCATGAACTCACTCATGTCAAGCCGGATCATTGCTTCTTCAGAGCCGAAGTAGTAGGCAGCTAATGCTTTTGCCAGTTCTGACTTTCCGACACCAGTTGGACCAGAGAAGATGAAGCTAGCAATAGGCCGATTTGGGTTTTTGAGTCCAACACGAGCACGGCGAATAGCACGGCTGATGGCTTTGACAGCTTCATCCTGGCCAACAACTCGCTTGTGGAGGGTCTCTTCCATCTTAAGGAGGCGGTCAGATTCATCAGTTGACACTTTCTCAACAGGAATGCCAGTCCAAGAAGAGACAATGTGCTGGATGTCCACTTCTGTCACCAAAGGACCTCCATCCCCTGCTGCTTCAGTCTCCGCTTTGCTCATCTCTTTGCCTTTGTCCACAAGAGCCGTAATCTGAGCCCTAAGGTCCATTTCTCTATCACGTAACTCCCCAGCCTATACAAATATTTTAGTACTGTAGTCTGTAAGCTTTCTAGATAGAAAAGATAAAGTTACATTCAGCATCCTAAATGGATCAGACAGTTAAAAATTTTATATTTATTTATCACATATACTTGGCAGAAGTACTCCTCGATGCTAAATTTCTCATAATCTTCTTCTTCTAGAAAGCCAAAGATGATTAAATATCATTTATTTCGTTGTTGTTCCTCAGAAAATTTGGTAAAGCAAACACTCAATTATACATGACAATCCAATATCCAACAGATAAGGAAAAACATGTGATGAATACCTTTTCAAAGTCCTGGCTGCGAACAGCTTCATTCTTCTCTTTCGTGATCTGCCTCAGCTCTTTCTCAAGCTCTCTGGCCTCCTCTGGGAGCTGCAAAGAACAAAGAATGTGACCAAACACTTAAAGTGTAACAGGGACGAAAGGAATAGTATAAAGGCCGGCATAAGTATCCATACCTGTGCATGACGAAGTCGAACCCGAGAACCAGCCTCATCAACCAAGTCAATTGCTTTATCAGGCAAGAAGCGATCACTGAAATATACAAAAACACCCATCACATGCAGACACAAGTACAGACGGGTAAGAAATAGTAACACATTGTCAAAGTATAACTACATGCAAGAAGATTTAGACAGAGAAATAAAATTAAAAGAAAGTGCCAAAGGGCACTACCCAAGTGCTAAAGCAAAATGAAAGGCCTCAACAACAGATCAATCCTTCAAGGAGACCAAACGAAACCCAAAAAAAACCTATCCAAAGTACAAAACCAGAAGTGAACAATCATCAACAAACCCTTCCTCTGCCTTCCTCTACACCAGCCCCGTTAAACTTGCCATCATAATTGATTGAGTGAGATTTTTCATATTTCCTCCATGCTATCAATTACAATCAGTATGCTCACTCATTTAGTCATACATATATCATAGCTCCAAGCTGTCATCAGTAATTGCCTTTTCTTTCCTTTCTGTTGGTAAATTTTCCTCACTTTAGTAAATAAGCACCCAAGCAAATCCCAAGAGTGATCTCCAAGAGAGGGTTTTCCTTTGTTATTTCCTAACCAGCCCAAACCCAACCAAAATCTATGGCTAGTTTTACATTACAATTTACAATAACCTGTTATCCCTCCCTCTCTCCCTCCCTGTGTTTTAAAGGTGTGTGGAAATTACTAAAAAATTAAATCCACTGCCAACTAGCCTTTTCTTAGAAGTTAATGATTAGAGCCCTCAAAACTGACATGTTGACATATGAATAGTCATTAGCGTGAGCTGGTTTCATTCTCTAGTTAGAAAATGCTTGCAATAAGAGATCCTGCATCCTAGACTTATATCCATCTCATGTACCAGTGTCAGTGACTTGGTGCAGAAGTATGGACAACAAGAACCAATTGAAAAGTGAATTATCAACAAAACCACATACCTAATGTACTGGTATGACAGTTGCGCTGCGGCCACTAATGCCTCATCTGTATAACGAAGCTTGTGGTGAATCTCATATCGTTCTCGAAGCCCTTTCAAAATCTGTATAGTTTCATCAACAGTAGGTTCAGGCACCTTAACTGGCTGGAATCGTCTCTCCAAGGCTGGGTCTTTCTCAATGTGCTTTCTGTATTCATCGAGTGTGGTGGCTCCAATACACTGTATTTGGTGGGGTAAGAGTAATTATTATGCTGTCAACAAGAATACTAACAAGCTTCAACAGAATGTGTAAGCACTAAAACAAACTTGTCACTAGAATTATCAACAAATGATTAAATACTGTGCCAGCATCCTGAATTTAAATTTCACCTTTCCTGAATGTGTCAATAAATTAAAAAATTATTCCTAAAATTTGGACAAGCGATCGATATTTCTCAGCTACTCCATGACATGTTCCAACCTCAGACACTAGGATGCAACTCTAGTACGAATAGAAGTATTAAGGAAAAAAAAAATGCAGTTTAGAATTAAAAGCAAAAATATGCAGGGTTTAAGAATTAGAAGGAAAAAAAAATGCAGAATTCAAGAATTAAAAGAAAAAAATACGGTCTTCATTTCAAATTTATCAAATGCTTGAGTTCTCCTTATAATGCATGAACCTAAAGCACTTTCATAGAAAAGAAAAAATTTGAGTTCCAATAAGGAGATGAGGGGAGGGGGGAAGAGCATGAGTTCTCACAATGGTGTACCCTATACCGGCCATGTAAGTTTCTCACTTCAGAATACTTTATTGTGTCAACCTATGTGTAAGTGCCGAATCTATACACATGATAATAGTCAGAGCGTAGAAGGAAAAGCTAAGTAGCCAGAGCTTAAAAGGAAAGTAAAAGCCATATAATAGTCTGTTGGTTCAATTTTTCTTGCAGTTAATGTGTCAAATCCATATTGATGCTACATAGCCTGATAGCCATAACTAAAAAGAAGTACAGCTACATGGTAATGCATGTGTTGGTTTTACCTGCAATTCACCTCTTGAAAGAGCTGGTTTCAAGATGTTTGCAGCATCAATTGCCCCCTCTGCTGCTCCTGCTCCAATTAATGTGTGCACCTCATCAATAAATAATATTATTTCATCACTTTGTTTAATTTCCTCCATCAGCTTCTTTAGTCTTTCCTCAAACTCTCCACGGTATTTTGTGCCAGCAACAAGAAGACCCATATCCAGGGTTATAACCTGAATTAACCAGACATAACATAATTATCTTCCAGCTATTGGGAAGATAAGAATGAACAATAATGTTTAACCCGGCTGTAAACACTGGGAGCACGTCATTTTTTTCTTTCCTGTGTGCAGGCAGGGGTGATTATTTTATATTAGACGAGAATGACCTAAACACAAGGATATTAAGTAATTAACTAATATAACATACTAGCATACCCTTGGAAATGCAATAAAATGGATTCTATGATGTGAGATAAAAGCATGTCACAACATCAAGCAACTTCTTACTACATAAATTACCAAATGGAGGATTTGAGCTTCTGGGAAAGATACAATTTGCACGGGGTAAAGGCCAAGGACAGTCAATGGACTTCTTTGTACATATCATGAAAGGTAGGTCAATGAACTGCAATATTTACATATGACTAAGGACTTCTTATAATATTGAGAAAATTTTTAATGCAAATACAGCATATGCAAGGGTCTATGCATAAAATTGCAACAGCAAGTGTGGCTGGATCATTCTCACATTTGGCACCTCAGGTGGGAATGCCTTAAAAAATCACCACCTATCACTTTAATGTGAAGAAGTCCTATGCAATATTATTAGCCTTATGGCAAATATAGGACCTTGAACTGCGCAATTTCCATTCGTAACATTTAAGATACCCAAAAGCATCCAAATTCATTGAATTCAAAGTATAAATCTCTTTTCTTTTTCTTTTTTTATTTGTTTCATATTTTGCATAAAAGAATTCAAGGAACCAGTCACCCAGAAGCAAATGGAGAAGCTGAAATGATTAGCAAGACGTACATAGTCAGTTAACAACCTAAGCAAACATGTTAAAAGGCACATGAACAAGAATTGTCCAGCACAATCCATAGATCCCTATTAGCACAATCTGATTAGCTCCAACCTTCAGATAGATTATTTAGTTAGCTTGGATTTATAAAACCTCACCGACAGATGGATGCGAAACAGTAGAAAACAGAAATGGAAGGAAGATTATTTTTTATCCCCTCCAATCATGCAGATAAGTAAATGACCATATTTGTATCCTTGCATATCCTCAGAACTTCTCTTGTGGTGATGATTCTATATTATAGCGTGTCACATTTCCTAAGTTCTACTTCTACATGCCTGCAACAATGCACCATGCCTTGCATCAATCTAAATTTCTTTATAAAAAAAGGATATTATCTATGTTGAACATGTTAGATTGAAAAACAAAATGATATCCAAGAAAGACAATGCTAGCAAATACCAACGTTGCAACTGGAATATACCTACACGTAAGCTCGAAGCATCGCCAAGGAAATAGGGATAGTGCTATTGTTCACAAGAATCCATGTGAAGATTCTTATTATAAAGAAAATTGAAGGAACCACATGAGGAAATGAAGTGGATTTATATCACTTCAATTGAGTCTACACTGTGCCAAACAAAAAACTTGAACCCCATGTAACACAGTTTATGACAGCAAATAGTATATGACAGTATGTGCTTGCAGTCATAAAATCAGTATGAACTCAAACTCACCTTTTTCCCCTCAATTGTTTCTGGAACATCACCACTTGCAATTCGTTGTGCGAGGCCTTCTGCAATAGCTGTTTTTCCCACACCAGGCTCTCCAATAAGGCAGGGGTTATTTTTCGTACGTCGACCCAAAATTTGAGTCACACGTTCTATTTGTGGCTGCCTTCCAACAACCGGATCCAGTTTACCCTAGCAATGCAAGAGAATAGGCTTACTACCTTCCCTTGAAATAAGAGAAACATATGAATAACATATAAATTTAATCGCAAAATACCTCTTCTGCCATTTTTGTCAAATTAGTGCCATACTCCTCCAGTGTCGGCATCTTATTGCCACTGGATCCCCCTCCAACACCAGCACCAACAGCTTCTGTACTTTCGCCGACCATTCGGATGACCTACATGGCCCAACAAAGATTCTATTCTAGTTAATTTGAATTTAGTAATCAAATCAATGGAATTGCAAAGATGAAAAGTTGGGGTTGACGAGTAAACTCACCTGTGTGCGGATGTTACTTGGATCAGCACCTAAATTTTCAAGAACACGGGCTGCCACGCCTTCACCCTCACGAAGCAATCCCAGCAGCAGATGCTCAGACCCAATATAATTATGACCTGAAACATTAAGCAATACAGTTAATTAATTTCAACTTATCTCATTATTTCTTAGGAAACATTATGTATTACTATCCAAGGGAACTGTACTATCAATGCAAATATATTGTAATAATAAGTCAAATGTTTATCACAAAGCCAGAAAGAATAAAATTCATACACACAAATGGAAAAAAAAACCTTCCTCGTAATTTTTGCTCAGAAGTTTTAAAGCTAACCCATTGATTGTAAGTTTCTGACCCAATAATAGAAGAAGCAAGTTACCAAGATGGCGGGCTTCCTCTAGAGAGAGTTCCAAAACACGCTTTGCACGAGGAGTGAATGGAATCTCCACAGCCACAAAACCACTGCCCCTTCCAATGATCTTCTCCACTTCTACCCGGGCATCTTTTAAATTGATTCCCATGGATTTCAGAACCTTAGCAGCAATCCCGGTGCCCTCACCAATAAGACCCAACAGAATCTGCTCTGTCCCAACAAAATTGTGACCAAGACGTCTTGCCTCCTCTTGAGCAAGCATAATGACTTTTATTGCTTTTTCTGTGAAACGCTCAAACATAGCTTTTGGCACAATTCGGCTACCCATTCCTCGCCGGACAGAGGTTGCAGCTGCCACCTTAGAATGGAAATCATGGCTTGATCTTGCCATAGTATCTAGAGCATTAGATCCTCGCAATCCTGAAAAACTTCTCATCCTGAGTGGAGGTGCTTGTAAACTACACATCATTTTCACAGTCCTTTTTGTTTTCCGAGATCCCTTGAGCTGGTCGTGTTTTTCACCAGCAACTGCGGAAGGGAAATTAGTTGACTGAATCAGAGCTCCAGCCATGACTTCCACCAACTCCTCTGCATTCAATAATGGTAAAAATTAAACAGTAACATCACGAGCATAAAGAATGTGCAAAAAAACATATCTGAGTACATAAATTCCAAGAATGAACGCTAAGATAAACCAGGAAAACTGAACTATAAGTCCCCAGTGACGGTATAACAGTTAAAAACGACCAACATAGAGGTGGACACAATTACCAACTTATTATCCAGAAAAACAGAAATAAAATATAATCTCTTCCAGGTACATGTTTCCACAGAAGGATTTCGATGGAAAAAGTATTTAAATGTCGAATACAATCTCCTTATCAATGCAGGTCAGTTTCATCAATGTCATTAAGACCAACAGACCTATGATATCAGTAGATAAAAGATTTCATTGGTTCATCAGGATATGAACCAATAAAAGGGTAATAGATAGCATGTATTCAACAGGTCCTATACAAATTGGGCTCGGGTCATACACCTAATCTTATATCCACTGAAGCCATGTAGTTTTCACTTTTCAAATACATGGGGGCACCGGAAGTCAGGCAGTGTGTCAACATATATAAACCTAACAGCATATAACCCTAAGCTATTCATAAAGGATGTTTAAACACCTGAGTCAAGAAAATAAGCTTAACTAGACGTGTAAAAACTCCAGAATGAAGAAAATAAACTTGATAACCTAATCAAACCCATGCATGAAACAAACTGTTTGGGCCAATGAGTTGGACAACGTGCAGCCATCCATTCTCTACATGTATTAATTTTTTTTTTTTTTTGGGGGGGGGTGGTTGGGGGAGGAGAAACCTCCGCCAAAATTATAAACTCCCCTGTAACTTGCATCCATAAAACGCAATCTAACCAAGCAGATAATAGTATAATCATATTCCAAAAGAAAACCCAAGCCACAAGGCAGCAAGCAAATTTTATAATTGAAAACATAGTTGAACTCATCAAAATCATATTCTCAGATAAGCTCAGGAATATGGAAAGGAACAATCATAATCCGCTGAAACATTTGTAAAAGCAAAGAACATCCTTTGAGTGGAACAGCAAAACAAGATAAGGCAGCTTACAATAAAACCAATACAAGTTCACAAGTACCCAGTTTAAAACAAATACCCTAACAGTGATTTGCGTATTAGATGATTTCATTAGATAACTTAAATAAGCATAAACTTTTCCAAGGACCCAGAAGCTCAAAAAAGAAGAACAACGAGTTATCACCTACATCCATACACTCAATAAACAATCACGAACCAACATCACCACTAAAAGATAACGACTTTTAGCCCATCCGATGTAAAACAAAGGCATAATTACACATGGCACCATCAGAACACAACAAAGAGAGAGAGAATTTGAGAAACCAATTAACAAAACCCTAAATTGAATAGGTGAAACACAGTTTTGAAAGATGACTGGGAACCCTACGCTCGATACCTTATAGAAATACAGCAAACCATATCTACATATACACATACATATATGAACATAGATTAAGTTGAAATACTTCACCTGAGTAACTCAAGCAGAGCTGGATTGATTGAAGAAAATAAAGAGAAAAAAGGGAAAAAAAAACGAATGAGAGAGAGAGAGAGAGAGAGAGAGAGTAGGGGCTAGGGAAGCTTGGGTGAAGGAGAAGAGAGCTTAAATGGTCGGCCGAATTGGGAGGATAGGCAGACGTGGACGATAACAGGCGATCCCTTTTACGAGCTGTATATCATAAGATATTTTGATCTTCAAATGCTAAGTAAGGTCTTCTGATCTACTATACGCATACGGTACTCCATGACCTTCGTAGATGGTAAGGTACCCAAATAATCACATTACATGCTAGCGTCACAGTGCTGTTCCTTATTTAACATCACCGACGCCGCTGCCATTGATTAGCATACCACGCAATCCGGGAAGTTTCCTTGACAAAGCCATTTTAGAAACTTAATTCTATAATTGAGGGATGGTTTAACTTTATTCTCGAACTCGAGTTCTTCGTTAATCGAATTGGCGTTTATAATAAAAACGCTAATTGGATTAGCGATTTTAACCGTAGAGTAAAAAACGCAAATTGAATTGGCGATTTTAAGAAACTGCTAATTCAATTAGCGATTTCATTAAAACCGCCAATTGAATTGGCGGTTTTACTCATCATAAACCCTAGTCGTCTTCCTCAGTTCATTCTCGTTTTATATCAGGAATCGTGAGTCTCTCTCTCTCTCTCTCTCTCTCTCTCTCTCTCTCTCTCTCTCTCTCTCTCGCATTAGGTTACAAAATATACGACATTGTCACGCCTCCCTCTCTCTATCTCTCATTCGCGTCTTTCTCTCTCTTATTCACGGGTTCTCCTCCGAGTGTGGGTGAACCACAGGTATATTTATTTTTTATTGTTACAACCATTGTATGTTAATTTGTTTGTTTTTATTGAATCTTTGTGAGTAAATATGTGCATTATTAGTCCATCAATTATATGTGGTAACAAATTTTTGTGTATGCATTATTCTTGATTTTATTTTAGTTATAGACATAAAAAAAAAACTTTAGTTTAAGTTCTCTGCTACATTTTCCTTCAAATGTATTAAATTAAAATTTAATTTAATTAGCTTTGCTTTAAGCAATATAATGAAAGAAATAAAAATGAGAGAGTGGGCCAACAATAAAAAATATGTAAAGAATAAAAAATTAATAAAGTTAATTGGAATTGCTAATAAAATTAATAAAGAATAAAAATGAAATAAAAAAATTATTCAATAAGATATTTACATTAAAAATATGAAAAGAAAAAAAAATGGCCTTATAACATGTGTTTACATATAAAATTAAAAGTTTTAAGAATATTTAATTTAATTTAAAAATAGGAATAAGCAATTAGAATCATTGGAGGCTCAACGTGGCCTCTCTCACTTGTTCACAAGCTTATACTCTGAGTGTGGGTGAATATGTGCATTACTCTTGGTTTTATTTTAGTTATAGACATAAAAATGCTTTAGTTTATATTTCATTTCAAGCTCACACATTGCATATGGAAACAAGTAAATTTGTTTGCACTTTGGACCCTTGATTTTTGGTATTTCTCTCTTTTCTTTTGTTATGGATAAATTTTTTAGTGTATTTCTCTATTTTCGTTATTTCAGGGTAAGTTTTTTCAATTGGTCTTCCTTATCTCCGTTTTTATATGTACTCATTTCTAAAAAAAATTAGTATAGTTTTGAGTGTTTAGTGGGATGTTTATCTTAATTTTTTATTAACTTTAAATTTATTAGGTATGACAAGCACCTAAGACTTTATAATTTTGACAATATTGTCAACATAACTGTTGTTTAAAAAAATATAGGGCAAATTGAAACTAATCACTCTTTTATTGTTTCTCTGAAAAATATATAAGCACATCTCTTGCAATTGTCCGATTTGTGTGGAAAATACAAAAATTAATCAATGAGATATTTACATTAAAAACATTTAAAGAATAAAAAAATTAAAATGGCTAATAAAGTTAAATATATTTTAAATTAAAAAATAGAGGTGCTATATATAGAACACGTGGCTTCTTTAATTTCATAATTTTGAAGAAACTATTGATGAGAACATTTTAAACTCCGCTACATTGCTATATATAGAACACATAAATAGATATATTCATGTAAATATATGAGTTAAGATCAACTTTTAGTTTGTTAGTACCCTACTTGTCAAAACCATTATTTGCTTTGTAAATATACGTGTTACTTTTTTTATTCTCAAACCATTTTGTTTGATGGTAGGCACAGGTAAGTAATGACGACAATGGTACTGTTTTATTTGGGGGAGAAGATAGTCCGAGATCGAAGAGAAGGGATAGCCTATGATATAGAGGCTAGTGGATGTTATAATGTAGAACTGGGAACCTCACTTGGTGGGTTACAAGACATAATCATTCCTAAGATGGATGAGTTTGGAGAGCATGTAAACATAAAGTTCATATGTAGATACCCTGTTAGACGAAATGGAGAAGTATGGATATATAAGAAGTTGTCAGTTAAGGATGACGAGACATTGCAAACTGTGTTAAATCTCCCTTCGAGATATCCTGACATGTATTGTGTTGAAATGTACATTGAGAAAGACATATCCACAATGACCACCAGTCATAATTGTCCTGATTTTAATTGGGGAGATGTCCAGTCCTACGGTGAAATCTTGAGAGGGAGAGGTGATGCATCGGATTTAGGGACATTTACTAGAATGCTTACAGTTGGGCATAGTAGTCGAAGCGCAATTGAAGAGGATGCGCCAGGACAATCAATGCCTAACTTGTTCACCCCATACAATGATTACTCACAGGGTCTAAGTAATGTTGAACAATTGCATGACTTTGACAATCCACCCACATATCACCCACAATATGCTTCGGGTCAAGGGGGGTGCGTAGAGGCGGGAGGTCCCAGTACAAGTATGGATCCTGTAGAACGACTTGTGGGCCTTGATGAGATTGGTAGAGGGATAGATGAAGATGAAGATGTAGATATTGTTCAATCCGATCAATCAGAGGAAGATGTTGATGTTTTAATAAGAAATGATGAAAATGACGACTCTGATGACGATGGGCAAGAACAAGTGAATGAATTGAATGACAATCCGGTGCCTTTTTTTACGAACCTGGATGGGGTAGATGATTCCGCAGCTGATCGAGACTTATACCATCGCGGTCCAACATGGTCAGATGTTAATCCAGAGTTTGCAAAAGGTATGGTTTTTAGAGATAAGGATGCAGTGATCCGTGCATGTAATTGGTATCATGTGAAGAGGATCAAACATTATTATGTTGTAGAAACAAATAAAAAGGTTTGGAGCACCAGGTGCAGTCATGATTGCCCATGGAAATTGCGTGCCTGTTTAAAGAAGAAGCATACTTTGTTTGAAATCACACAATACCCTGGGCCTCATACTTGTTTACATGGGATGGAGAGTTTGGATCACCGCAACCTTAATTCGACATTCATTGCACACATGATTAAGACACAAGTTGCGGTAAGTTCTTATAAATTGTAACTTAAAAGTAAGATGTTTGGATATTATGCAGTAATGCTCATATGAATATAAAGATTGAATATTTATTTTGTTGTGGTGTACAGGAAGACCCTGGATGGAAGATAGCTTCCATAATCGAGAGTGTAAAAACTAGTGCTGGTTTCACAGTCTCATACAAAAAAGCTTGGCTTGGAAGAACAAAGTCCATTGCGATGGTTTTCGGGGATTGGGATGAGTCCTATGAGAAGTTACCAAGGTACATGAGAACGTTGCAGTTCAGGAACCCGGGCACAGCTGTGGTATTGGAAACACGTGACATTGGAAGGTCTGCCGACGTCGCGCTTGACAGAATTTTCTGGGCATTCCGTCCATGCATTGAAGGTTTCAACCACTGCCCTCCAGTGATTTGTATCGATGGTACCCACCTTTATGGGAAATATACAGGAGTGTTGTTGATTGTTGTGGCCAAAACTGTTGCCAACAATGTTTTCCCTCTAGCTTTCGCAGTAGTTGAATCGGAAAACTATCGTGATTGGTCATGGTTTATCTACCATGTCAGACATCTTATTGTGCCAGGGAAAGAGGGGATCACATTGATTTCTGATCGGCATGCAGCCATATTGAGTGCAGTAAAAGATTATTGGGAAAGTCCACGAGACGGGCAACCAGTTGGAGTCCATCGATATTGCCTTAGGCACTTTAAAAGTAATTACCAAAAAAAGTTCAACAATGCTAAAGTTAAGGATCTTATATGGAAAGCTGGAACTGCCCGTCAGGTGCGTAAGTTCGACGAGGCAATGGATAAGATTAAAAATTTACAAACGGAGTCAGCGACAAAAGCATTTCGCGACCTGTGCAACGAGGACCCTAGGAAGTGGACATTGGCGCATGACGGAGGTTATCGTTGGGGAGTTTTAACCACCAACGATTCAGAGTGCTATAATAATGTCTTAAGAGGTGCACGAGACTTGCCCATAACTGCATGTGTTCAGGTAACTTTTTACCGTTTGGTGGCAACTTTCACCCAGAAACGAGTACAAATTCATCGTGCCGCAGAGAAGGGGTTGAGGTACACATCGAAAGTGCAAAAGAAAATAGAATCTTATCAAGCTCGATCAGCGATGCATCGCGTTAATGTCTTTAATTGGTAATGTCATAAAATTTATACAGTTTTTTTAATTCACACCGTTTATTGATAGATTTGTAGAAGTCTGCATCTCTATTACAACTATGAAGTTAGTATATTCCAAATGCAGGGCTCAGGGTTCCGCTGAGGTTATTACAAACCCAGTAGGCACAAAAGGGAATAACAGACATCCGGTGACTTTGAATCCTCCCTTGTGTGACTGCGGAAAATGGGTCATCTACCATTATCCTTGTTCGCACATGCTGGCAGTTTGCGCGAAAACAGGAAGACAACCATGGGGCTTAATTGCTCCTCAATATAATCTCGAAGTTTTTGCTCACGTGTACGAATCAAGTTTCCAACCGATGGTGCACGAGCATTATTGGGTTTTCTATGATGGTCCTAAGCTCATTCCAGATCCGACCCGTCGACGAGAAGCTACGCCAGGGCGTCCAAAAAACAAACGAATCCAGAATGAGATGGACGTCTCTAGGAGACGACAATTCAATAATTGCGGTATTTGTAAACAACAAGGCCATGATAGGCGTAAATGTCCAAACCGGACTGCTTGATTTATGTATTGGAAGAACAATTAGCTACCTAGTGAAGAACAATTTGTATTTCTATTTAAGATAATGGTTGGTTGTCATTAAGCGTATATTTGAACTTAATTGCATTTGAATTTATCGTATTAATTGTAAGGCTTATTTGTATTTCATTGATAGTTTTTTTAGGGTTTTGTCACATCGTTCACATGCATAGATGTGATATTCGTAGGTCTCTGAGGTATTGATCCTATCATTGACAGCTTTTATGCATAAACCCAATGACTTTGCAGACCCTTACATCATTTATTTTATTACTGTTTTAACCCCATATGTTACGTGTCAATTGCAGGTGTTATGGATACAGCTACGGCTCTTCCTGGGCCTATCGATCGTACTGTGCTGACGTTACAGAGCCATCATCGATCGAGTTGGATATGGGACCATGGGGTATACGCATTTATAATATGTTTTATATTTATGCATATATTTTGTGGGATTTCATGTGTATACTAATGCCCTTCCAATTAATGATGTAGGGTACAGATCCTCTTAAATGCAGACGCGCCGCCAGTCATTTATACGATGTGATACACCCACGTATTTTGCAGTATGTACTACGTGCTGGGTTCTATGGTGTCTACCGAGTAGGGATGATCCGGTTGGACCATTATTTGATCACGGCGTTCATAGAGCGTTGGCGACAGGAGACCCATACCTTCCATCTGACTATCGGGGAGGCTACCATTACTTTGCAGGACATTTCTATATTATTAGGACTACCTGTCGATGGCCATCCTATCATCCGACGGGAGGTTCGGAGTACTGTGCAGGAGTGGCAGGACTTGTGTGTCCAGTTGTTAGGTGTGGCCCCACCCCCAGAGCAGTTAGATAGGGGCCGTGTTCGGCTTACATGGCTCCGTGACACTTTCCAGGCCCTTCCAGCTGGAGCTGATGATGTTACTGTACAGCGGCATGCACGTGCATACATACTTCGCCTAATTGGGGGGGTGCTGATGTCAGATTTATCCCAGACTCTTGTCAGACTATCATACCTTCCATTTCTGGAGGACTTAGACGCGGCAGGGAGATATAGCTGGGGCAGTGCCACCTTAGCTATGCTTTATAGGTCGATGTGCCGGGCGACGAAGCCAGATGGGAAGCAGATAGCAGGCGCACTACTTTTGTTGCAGGTTCAATAACTTTGCACTTTATCCAGTATGCCGTAATGTTTTATTTTTATTTCATTTAGTATTTGTTTTAACATTGAACTTTATTCAGATATGGGTTTGGGAGAGATTCCCGCACATGTGCCCTAGTCGTAGAGATCAGCCTACTGATGGCCAGCAGCCCTTGGATATAGATGGGATACAGTTACCCGGTGGCCCGTGGGGAGCTAGGTATGTACCTAGTAGTTATTTATATTTACCTTTATATCTTCAGTCATTAAACATAGTTTTCATATTATGTACACATATCTGTCAGATGGAGATCGAGATATCATACAGATACAGTGTCGACCCATGTTGTCCGTGTATATCGCGACCAGTTGGACCGCTTGAGGCCGGACGAGGTATGAATACTCCTTAGCTATATTTATGTTTAGTTTTTTGGTTCATATATTTCAATTAGTAATGGGTACCACATTTTTATGTGTTTGTAGTTCACATGGAGGCCATATGATGCTATCATCGATTCACTTCCAGATTATTGTCGAGCTGGGAGCGATATCTGGATGACTCGATCTCCATTATTGTGCTTTGAGGTCGTAGAGTGGCATTTACCTGATCGTGTATGCCGACAGTTTGGTTTCAGACAGGTCATTCCACAGGCTCATAACACATCTCCGGACTTACATGGTTTAGATGGGCGTGGGAGACATAACACCGATTGGATGGACTATCATATACAGTACATACAGCGATGGCAGCAGCGCCGCGATCATATTGTTGTTGGGGTTCCTACTGCTGGAGACATGCGATATGACGATCCATATATGCAGTGGTATCGCCGTATCACACGCCCATTAGTGGGCAATCCAGCTCACCGTCCAGATCGAGGCTACCTGGAGGTTGGGTCTACGATAGAGATTGCGGTTAGTAGTTTTTTACGTAATATGGTTTTTCAAAGCAAATATGATGTGGTAAAGGGACATAAAAATTATGCTTCATTTTGCAGACCCGTCATTTCACGACCGTGCATCATCTTATAGATCGTGCTATATATGGGTTTGGGACTGAGCCGGCACTAGAGGACATGTATAGGGCTCGTGACTTGTGTACCAAGTCACTAGACATATTACGTGAGCAGCAGCGTATATCGCAGGCCCAGCCATCAGTTTCGCAGGCCCATCCCTCAGTTGGCCAGCCATCAGTTTCGCAGGCCCAGCCCTCGGTTGCCCAGCCCTCAGTTTCGCAGGCGCATCCCTCAGTTGCCCAGCCCTCAGTTTCGCAGGCGCATCACTCAGTTGGCCAGCCAGCCTCGATCCAGACACCTACATCACATGTCACACCGAGTATGCCAGTATATACATATCATAGTGACCCTCGATATGTACCCTCATCATCATATGCGACCAGTTGCGAGGTGAGACCTCGTCGCACTGCACCCCGCCACGACGTTTCTCCTGTTTTTTATGACCAGCGATCTGGTTCCTTACCCGTCGGAGATGATATGGGATTTCATGCACTTTTCGATCCATTGTTACCTGAAGGGTACCGTATAGAGATGCCTTTCATGGACACCCAGGGTCACGGTCCATCTACTGTGCCATCCAAGACTACACATCCCATACCACCATCACAGGTAGATGGGTCATCTCAGCTCACTCAGGTTAGCAGTAGGCCTCCTATTGATACAGTCGACGTAGGCCCTACCATTGACCCACATCAGCATATACCTCCTGAGGGCGTTTCACAGATCACCCAGGCAGAGCCATCTCAATCGAGACTACGTAGTATCACACGAGTCTTTACCCGTAAGTCGAGACGAGAGAGGAGGCCACCCCCATGTGGTACAGGTGGTCATGTATAGTACTTGATGGTATGGGTTTTGTATTAGGTACATTTTCAGGAAGTTGTTGAACATTTGTTGATGTAATCGAATAGTATGGTTATTTCTGGTATCCCGTGTTTATGGATGTATCAAATTTTTGTAGTTCATACATTTTTGTATCAAATTTTTTATAAGCGTGCATTAGCTTCACGTGAAGGCATGTCCTGAACTCTTCACGTGAAAGCTGCACGAAGTGATGCGTCATTTCAATATAAAGTGTGCATTAGCTTCACGTGAAGGCATGTCCTGAACTCTTCACGTGAAGGCTGCACGAAATGATGCGTCATTTCAATATAAAATGTGCATTAGCTTCACGTGAAGGCATGTCCTGAACTCTTCACGTGAAGGCTGCACAAAAGTCTTGTTTCGCATCCCAATGAATTCACGTGAACCATTTACTCATGCATTATATTGTATTACCTATATATACGTCATGCCATTACAAAAACAAGTGTTAAACCATACACACTTCCTAACATGCCGAAGCGAAAAGGATTATTTGGGGCATCGTGTAGTCATTCGGCTCGAAGCGGCGACAGAGATGAAAACCAATCCTCACCCATCCATATGGTGCATACATACATGGATCCAGTCGGTAACAAATGGTATGGCCGAAAGCGTTGTTTTCTTAATAAACCAATCCTAATGCACGATACGATGGGTCCGGTCAGCCACATCTTCATTGGTGATGCGTCCTTAGGTCCACCCCGCGGGGTGACTGACTCTCAATGCATAAGGTCGCCGTGGGAAGACTTGTTCGATAAATGGTGTGAACAAGAGATGTATTGCTGATGGCATGGCCTTCGTGTCCCAAAGGCCCATTCAGCTAAGTTGTTCAATAGACGATCAGGTAACAGCAAGGTCATAAAAGCACTTGAATGCGAGATTGATCAAATGCAACGAAGGTTGGATAGATATCATTTTACACAACAAGCGAAGGAACATTGTGGTGATCCAACACAACGAATATTAGAAATCGTTGAAGATCCATTGCTAGTTTTTGACCCAGAACTTTCTGACTTCTCAGAAGAAGAAGGTGACGATGACTTTCAAAACTATCTACCAAGTAGTCTTAGCGTTGCTGGCAAACCGCTATGTTGTTATGAACATGGTCCATAAAGCTTGGTGTACTTTTGATTTCAGTATAATGTAAAATCAGTTATTATGTTTTCATATAATATATATATATGAGCTTGGATCATATTTGGCATTGCGGAACTTATGAACATGGTTCGTTTTGAAATGTTATGCAAAGTTTCGGAATTCCGGAACTTATGTTTTCGGAGTTATGCCAACTCGGCCATTGGGGTACCGAAATGGTGAGAAAGGCTCCGGGGAGCGCAAAACTTGGCGAGAGGCACCGGTGTGACACGAGTGACGTGTGGGAGTTGACGACACGTCAATCGGGTTCCCGGTTTGGAAGTTATGCAAAGTTTCGGAATTCCAGAACTGATGTTTTCGGAGTTATGCCAATTCGGCCATTGGGGTACCGAAATGGCGAGAAAGGCTCCGGGGAGCGCGAAACTTGATGAGAGGCACCGGTGTGACACGAGTGACGTGTGGGAATTGACGGCACGTCAATCGGGTTCCCGGTTTGGAAGTTATGCAAAGTTTCGGAATTCCGGAATTGATGTTTTCGGAGTTATGCCAATTCGGCCATTGGGGTACCGAAATGGCGAGAAAGGCTCCGGGGAGCGCGAAACTTGACGAGAGGCACCGGTGTGACACGAGTGACGTGTGGGAGTTGATGGCACGTCAATCGGGTTCCCGGTTTAGAAGTTATGCAAAGTTTCAGAATTTCGGAACTGATGTTTTCGGAGTTATGCCAACTCGGCCATTGGGGTACCGAAATGGCGAGAAAGGCTCCGGGGAGCGCGCAACTTGACGAGAGGCACCGGTGTGACACGAGTGACGTGTGGGAGTTGACGGCACGTCAATCGGGTTCCCGGTTTGGAAGTTATGCAAAGTTTCGGAATTCCGGAATTGATGTTTTCGGAGTTATGCCAATTCGGCCATTGGGGTACCGAAATGGCGAGAAAGGCTCCGGGGAGCGCGAAACTTGACGAGAGGCACCGGTGTGACACGAGTGACGTGTGGGAGTTGACGGCACGTCAATCGGGTTCCCGGTTTGGAAGTTATGCAAAGTTTCGGAATTCCGGAATTGATGTTTTCGGAGTTATGCCAATTCGGCCATTGGGGTACCGAAATGGCGAGAAAGGCTCCGGGGAGCGCGAAACTTGACGAGAGGCACCGGTGTGACACGAGTGACGTGTGGGAGTTGACGGCACGTCAATCGGGTTCCCGGTTTGGAAGTTATGCAAAGTTTCGGAATTCCGGAACTGATGTTTTCGGAGTTATGCCAACTCGGCCATTGGGGTACCGAAATGGCGAGAAAGGCTCCGGGGAGCGCGAAACTTGACGAGAGGCACCGGTGTGACACGAGTGACGTGTGGGAATTGACGGCACGTCAATCGGGTTCCCGGTTTGGAAGTTATGCAAAGTTTCGGAATTCCGGAATTGATGTTTTCGGAGTTATGCCAATTCGGCCATTGGGGTACCGAAATGGCGAGAAAGGCTCCGGGGAGCGCGAAACTTGACGAGAGGCACCGGTGTGACACGAGTGACGTGTGGGAGTTGACGGCACGTCAATCGGGTTCCCGGTTTGGAAGTTATGCAAAGTTTCGGAATTCCGGAATTGATGTTTTCGGAGTTATGCCAATTCGGCCATTGGGGTACCGAAATGGCGAGAAAGGCTCCGGGGAGCGCAAAACTTGACGAGAGGCACCGGTGTGACACGAGTGACGTGTAAGAGTTGACGGCACGTCAATCGGGTTCCCGGTTTGGAAGTTATGGGTTTTGAATTGCCTGGGGAATTGCTGATATGATTGCTGGTATGAGAGCATTAAAACCGCCAATTGAATTGGCGATTTTAATGAATCGCTAATTCAATTGGCGATTTCATTAAAATCGCCAATTCAATTGGCGGTTTTAATGCAAGTATTTATACGCGTGGAATACCACAAAATGCTAATTGGATTAGCATTTTCATTGAAAACGCCAATGCAATTAGCGATTAACTTGGCTTCAAGCATAAAGTTAAAACACACCCCAATTGTGGAATTATGTTTATAAAAAACCTGAGTCAGGGAAACACACCACGCAATCCCTTATCTAGACTGGAAATTTTAAACTAAATTAATCTCACTTTACTCACCTGTGGTTAAGTTGAAAATCACATTCACCCTTTGTGCTTTAAAAATCTATACTTACATTCCTCATGGTTCAAGGTAAAATGAAACTGTAAATTTTTTTGTGTAAAGTAACGTTTAGTGCAATTTGACCTTTTTTTTTGAAAGGTTAAATTCTTTTTATACTCTCAAAAATTTTATCATATTTTTTTTCTTCTCTCTTCTGTAACCGTCTCTCATGACTATACATCACCTATATGTAAACCTATTTGTATATATAATAGTGAAAATCAGATAAAAACAAAGTAGCAACTTTAACATTTGTTTAAAAAGAAAATCAAATAAAAAGAAAATTGATTTGTGGTAGTAATTTTCTTAAACCATATATATATATATATATACAAATATATATGTGTTGATGTGTGGGTCGTGAGTGTGTTTCCAATCTATAGGAAATTAAGTGAACAAGGCAATAGTGCCATCGACCTTGTTATTAAAACGGCAATTGTGGAGATGAATGTGACAATCAAGATCTGTTCACTTTTTTTTCTACTAAGCTTCTTTCTTTTTTTGGTTCTTTCTTTCTTTCTTTTCCTTCTTGTTGTATCCTCTGTTGTGCAGTTTTGAAGCAGCCATTATAGACCTGTAGGAGCAAAAATTGAACTTCATTGCAACATTGAAACAATTAAAAAAGAAAAGGAAAAACAAGAACTACATATCTTCCATGCTCTCCTGCAGCTTATCAAACAGACCAGCCCAACCCAAAAGATCAACCACACACTCATAAAAATATGTTATGTCCATTTCAAAGAGGAAACTAAGGAGAGATTAAGTGAGCTTTTTTGGTGAGAGAGAAAAAAGAGTGAATATAGAAAACAAATAAATGGTGGTTGTGGTAGAGGGTAATACAGAGAAAATTTTAAAAAAAGAAGAGGGTATTTGTGACATATAATTTAAACTGTTGACCATGTTAACGTTTTGCACTTTAGTACAAATCACAAGGGTTCCAGTGTATGTTTTTCAAGTATAAGGGATGTAAGTGATTTTTGGATTAGTCAAAAGGATGCAAAGTAAAATTAACCCTTTTAAAATTAAAAAGCCACCATACACTTAGAAAGTATGATATTACGTGAATAAACTGTCACACTATATAAGCATAATGATGTGATATAACGGTCACATTGGATAATTTTTTGAAAAAAACAGGCACTCATAAGCTTCTGAGTTTTAGAGTTAATTACAACAACACTATTTAAACTATGACTCAATATCATTAAGACTCCTAAAACTCTAAAATGTAACATATTTTTTCTTTTAAACTATCAATTTGTATCAATTAACACTTCTATTAGTAATGTATTAAGCAATTTGTTTAGAAAGTAAATAAAATTATCATATTACTTGCACATGTTTACAAAAGTATAATTTTAGGATATGAATTTCCTCCCTCTTAGTTGGAAAAATTTCCCCTGCCTTGTGTATGTAACAGCGTACCATTTGGTTATGTATTTGTATTTATATTTTTTAGTTGAGTATTTTTTACAATATAGCAATTACATAAATGATGCCTAAAATATAGGAAGAGTTTAATAAAATTATTAACATAGTTTTAATACGTGACAGCTTAATGTGTTGCCACGTATATATGGTAGGAGGAATTCCTCAAACGAAATCTTTATCCATAATTTTATACCTAAATTGATATTCTTTGTTTGTAATAATTATTTAATGACTAAAATGCTCCTTAAATTACCCTATATACACACCATTCCAAATAGCATTTCAATCATTAGATAATTATTATACTAAAAAAATATTAATTTAGTAAAAAAATTATACTTTTTTTTAATATGTGTAATTTATATAATAAATTTTTTTATCTATTTTCTTAATAAATTGTAAATGTTAATTGATATAAATTAATAATTTAGAGATTAATATGTCATATTTTAAAGTTTAAAAAATTTAGTAATAGTGAATGATAGCTGAGTAATTGTAATTAACCCAAGTTGTTAAGTTCTAAACATACATGCTACATAAATCAGTGATACTGGTTGCAGGATACTTCTTGTGTGTGGGACACTTATTGCCCCTACGTGGTAGCTCCTGTTTGGCTGGCAGGAAGAGATGCTAGAAGTTTGGACAAGGAATATCAAAACGTCACTGTCTAATGTTAGCCGTCACCATTCCAGCTTTAGGCTTGATTTTTTTTCCCTCAAAATTATAGTTGGGTTGGGCCTCAGAGGGACAGCGACCATGGACCAATTTGG
The DNA here is from genome assembly GCA_033060915.1 of Euryodendron excelsum. Classification (NCBI taxonomy): domain Eukaryota; kingdom Viridiplantae; phylum Streptophyta; class Magnoliopsida; order Ericales; family Pentaphylacaceae; genus Euryodendron; species Euryodendron excelsum. Next base: position 41,193,627 of record CM065384.1, read on the forward strand.
GATCACCAAAGCCCTTTTGTTTCTTTCATTTTGTCCTCCAAAGCTTTTGCTACTTTTTTTTTAGTAGATCGAAGAAATTAGTTTCAATATCATATTAATTAGTTAGGATATAACTCGGTGGGAAAACGAGGATTAGTGGGTACAGTTTTACAGGGGATCAAACCCCAAACTTGGTCAACGTGCTACAATTGCCAGAACTGTTCTCTATCCCACTACCAACCCGGCCTATTTGTTTTCGGCAATCTTAGTTCATTTTTTTTCTTCTTTGTAAACTTAGATGATTCAAGGAAGGGGTGTTAACAAATGGGACCGGGTTGGAGAGTTACTCGTCACCTGACTCGATCACGTCAGATTGACAATTTTTGAAACTGTACTCGACTCATAGGGTAATCGAATTAGTTTAGGTTGGGTGAAAAAAAAATTAGTGTAAAAATGCCGAGTTGGGTTGGATTGGGTCAAATTGAAGAAATAAAGGTTCAACATCCAAACCGAATATAGTCGAGTTGATTGAAATCTACCCATCATTCATCCATTGGGTGATTAGCTTAGTTGGGCTGGTTTGGTGTCTAGTTGGTCGAGCCAACTGATTTTTTGAACAGCCCTTATTCAAGGTCAGTTTGTCAAGTATTAAGACTCCACTTAGGTCATGGGTTCAAGTCACCTTTCTCCTCTTTAGGACTTTAGCCGGTTGATCCTCCAATGTATTAAAAAAAATGTGGTAGCCCTGAAAAAAATATGCACCTATGACCAAGTTCACGAGATTTCTTAAAAATTTTAGAGACAAACTTTCCTTTCCAGGCTGAAGCCATCCCAAACTGCTAAGTTGCTAACTTTGTTTATGATATCTCTCTCTCTCTTGGGCAATTGAAAATTGCAATAAATATTTACACCACTTGAATGCAGTCCAGTGTTTCAAAAAAAAAAAAAAAAAAAATGAAGGACCATACCCTCTCTCCTGCTACAATCTACGCATTCATCAATGCAAAGTTTTATTTCAATCTCATGTTCATTGAGAAGCCAACCTGTCCCACATAGGATTTGTGCAAGAAAACCCGATTCTATTATTTTGTGTGTTTATTTTGGTTGGTTAACGTTAATGTTGTCATTATATAACAATAGATTGAACTGCACTGCGGATATAAGTCTGCAGAAACTTCTTTTTTCTTTGGTTGGTTGTCTAAAATCATTTTTTCAACGAACAGATACTGCTTTATCATCTACAGTATTATCATTTTCAAAACCGTATATATATATATATATGTTTGCAAGACTTGATGTATGTTTTCACAACATCACTTTTCAAAGAAAGTTTTGAAAGGTGAAAGACGATAAGCTACCAAATCCAGAAAAGGTCTGTTGGGAGGCAGGGGCCCAAATTGAAGGTTATAAACGTTGTCCGATTGGGCATTGGACGTGGTGAGCAGTAAGGCCTCACGAGAAAACTTGGCATCTCATAAATGGGTTTTTTTTTTCAAAATAAGTAATTTTGAAAAGTTTTTTTTCTAAAATAATCAAATGTAATATAATTTTTCCTCACTCCTTCGTCTTAGCCTCACTCCCTCTTTTTCATCTCCCACATTCCCCCCCCCCCCCCCCCCCCAGCACCCCCCCCCCCCCCCCCCCCCCCCCCCCCCGCGGGGAACAACCTCCTCGGCTAGCTCTCCTCCCCCTCTTCCTCTGCTCTTTCTTTACATTGCAACAAGGTAACAAGATGAAAATAGTAATGTTAAATATATATATATTATAATATAATTCACAGATTATTAATTTTTTATTATTTTATTTGTCGCCATATTTGTTGCTCCTGCTATTTCGAAAAAGAATTCATTATTCTGTAGATTGATCGAGTTAGTTAATTTTATTGGTAAAATATATTTTTTATTTATGTTGGTAAGGTAGCTATTATTTGTGTCGTGGTTACCGTGATTATTTATTTATGTTGATAAGATAATTTTATTTAAATATATAAAATCAAAATTATTGTAATAGTTTAGTAAAAATAATAATGAGTAAATATTATAATATCAAAATTGTTGGTAAGATAGTTATTTTATTTATTTATGTTGGTAAGATAGTTTTATTTAAATGTTTAAAATTGAAATTGTTCTAAGAGTTTAATAAAAATAATAATGAGTAAAATAATTAAATTTAAAAATGTGGAGTATAGTAAAAATAATAATGAGTAAACTAATTAAATTTAAAAATGTATTAATAATTAGTAATAAAAATGTGTTAGTGCAGGGTACGTCACACCTACACCATGAATGAAGTTAGAAATTCCCATTACTAAGCTAATTACTAATGCATTTTTAAATTTAATTATTTTACTCAGTATTATTTTTACTAACTCTTACAACAATTTTGATATTATAATATTTTACTAAACTAATTACTAACACATTTTTAAATTTAATTATTGTACTCATTATTATTTTTACTAAACTCTTGCAACAATTTTGATTGTAATATTTTATAATATTTTATTACTGTTTTAGTCATTATTATTTTAATTATTTTACTCATTCTTATTTTTACTAAACTCTTACCACAATTTCGATTATAATATTTTATTACTAATTACTAACACATTTTTAAATTTTATTATTTTACTCATTATTATTTTAATTATTTTACTCATTATTGTTTTTACTAAACTCTTACAACAATTTCAATTTTATACATTTAAATAAAACTATCTTACCAGCATAAATAAATAAAATAACTATCTTATTTTAAACAAAATTTAGAAAGCCAGGTCGGGGGGGATATACAAGGCAGGGGGTACGAAGTGGAGAAAAATTTTTGTTCTTCTTTTTTTCCCCACTTTTCTTCCACTCCAGAAAACACAATCTAAAATTGCGTTTTTTTCCTGAAAGCGCAATCAAATATTGCGTTCTACCTTATTTTAATAATAACATTTTGCCTTTGATTATTTTGGGAAAAAACTTTCCCAAAATACTTATTTTGGAAAAAAAAACCCTCATAAATGTCTCAAAATATTCTCTCTCTCTCTCTCTCTCTCTCTCTCTCTCTCTCTCTCTCTCTCTCTCTCTGTGAGTAAAAATGAATTTGTAAATCTTTCTTTGTATTCACCATTAGGAGAATGGTTTCAATATAAGTAATTTAAACACAAAAATAAGTAATTTAAAATTTTAAGATTGGAAACCAAATTACCTTCTGATGATTTGCAATACTGAAATTAGCTGTTCAAGATTCCTTGTCTTTTTATCCCAATTGCACAACACAAAGTTGGCCTAATAACAGGCATGAGTGTTGTCTTAAAATGATGCTAATTTTAATTTTAAAAAAATACACCTAACAATCCCTCATCTATCATTTCTCATAAAAAGGTTGATTAGTGGCCTGCCCAAAGTGAAGAAGTTTATCAAGTTATGGAGGGGACTTTGTGTTACTTGGGCCCGCGACTTAAACATACCAATCAGAGTATGAAATCCTCTCGATCTTTTTCCGGGTTCTCGAAGTTTGGTTTGCAATATTTATGCTTATAAAAATGTCTCACTCAAGTTTCCAAATAGGGTTTTGAGGAGAGTGGTTAGTGAAAAAATTTTAATTTCATAGATTAGGATTTATAATCACTTATTTGTTAAAAAAAACTTCTCTAGTTCTTTTTACCTAAGGAATCATTCATATGCATACCATGCACAACAATAATAAAGATACACAACAATATATCGTGGAAACCCAAATTTGGAAAAAATCACATCTAGCAAGCCAAACACTATAATGAATAGGTTACACAAGTACAACTTAAAACCATAACAATTGAATCTTCACAATTGCCGTCCGAATTCCAATGAACTCTGGTTAAGATTATTTGCTCGCCTCCTCGAATTTCTGTTCTCTCTGACTTTGATCTCAATACTGAATCACCACGGTGTTCTTTCTCGCCCTCGAAATCCACCAAGATGATCTAGCAACTGTGTTCTTCTATTTAATAATCTGGTGAAGGAATTCTGTAAACTCAGATAATCATCAAGATCTTTACCTTCTTTATTTCTCTTCTCTGTATATTTTTTGTATATTTTTTTTCACAACTCCAGAGTCACATCTAACAATTAATTCTCTTGACTCTTATAGCATCCCTAGGATCACCAAGAAAGTAGGCTGGAACTACCTCTTGATTGGTTAAAAAGATCTAGCCAAAGAGTCCTAAAAAATTAACTTACTTTGATAAGATAGTATTTCAATTCGAACAAAATTACGCCGTATCGCTCGAGTGGATATCTAGCGGTCTTTGAATTTTTGCATTTTTGAATTTACAGAATTTTCACGTATCGCTCGAGCGGACTTCGCTTGAGTTGAGATCTCTGTATATTCAAATTTCTCTTGAAAAGTAATATGAAATCCATATGTTATGGAACTTGAATGGACACCTGAGCAAAGAGATATGACATTTCAAAATTTTAGCTCTGCGTGCTTTAAAGGCTTATACTGTAGCTTGAAAAGCTTGTATTCTGGCAGCTTAAACTTAAATCTTAGACTTTTTGACCCAACTACAACTTGAAAAGAGGTTACAAGTAAAGTATTTTTGTCTACAGAATTAGCCAATATTAAAAACCTAACAGTCAGTACAAGTGATAGTGGTGTCCACTTATTATTGAGATCATAGTTTGACTCCTTCTTTTCCTTCTATAAGACTTTAGCCCTCTGATGTACTAAAAAAATATTTCAAATAAAGATTTATATAACATGACAAAGCATGCACGTTTGTATAAAACAGACAAAACATATTTAAAATATTTTGTCAAAGAACATGTTAGTATTTGTTCAAAAAAAAAGTATGCTTAATATACTAAAAAAGAGGGGTTAGTCAAATGGCAATGACACTTTTATTGTGCAATTATCACTTCTATCTATTCTTGAAGTAGTGAGTTCGACTTACCCTTTTTCTTAATCATGGCTTTAACCTTTGATACACAAAGATAAATATTGAAATGCATCGTATTTCATTGAGGTCTTTGTTTTTTTTTTGTTTTTTTGGTTGGGATAGTAAAACAACCAGAAAATCAAGGAATTTATCAAAAAAAATATTTTTTTTAATACGACTTAAAAATGAAGATGTATAAATAGTTTTGCCACGTATTTATTTTTCTTTCCTGTCATAAATAAAAAATCTAAACTTAGTAGTACTGTCTTATTGGTTATCTTATGAAATGGTGAGTCTGAAATACCACAAAAAAATTCGAGAATTAAGCAACAGAGAGGCTAGAAACATGATTTTTTAGCAATATAACATTGGGAAGATTTGGAAAATTCTCCTTCTCTTGCCTTTATGCACCCAAAAAAAAAAACAAAAAATCATAATATAAGGCATAGTGTTTTGATTCGAAATAATATCGAAGTTTTGACTAGCAGGCATCACCTCTACTCAAAAACATTTTTAAATATATCACAAATTCTAAAATAATTACACAATATGACGATCATCTAAATAATTTATCCTTAATGACCAAGCTAATCTCTAATGATAACATTTTTGCTTTTTTATTGCAAAACACAAGAAAATGAAAAACAAGAAAAGGGGTAGAAGATGAGTGATATTAACCAATCATAATAACGACTCTATTTAGGTTAAAAGATTATGAGTTTGACTTATAATTTTTTTTTAGCTCACCAATGTACTCAAATCAAAAAGAAAAGGGTGTAACAATATTTTTTATTTTTGGAGTTTGCATTTTAACTAATCCCGCAATTTAGGTGAAGATTAAGATATTCACAACAAATAAAACATTTACGATCTAACTTTTACTTTTTACAAGAATTGAACTCTTTACCTATCGGGTGTAACATCTTGTCATCATCCTACGTGTATAAACTTAAACCATGGCCCCATGTAGATATACCATATGTGGTGATGATTATACCAATATACATACATGCATCTGCACTACATATATATACACATGTCCTCCTGAGCATGACAGAACAGCCTTGAAAACATAACGCTCGGAGCTAGAGGCCATAACATTAGCGCGTCACATTTGCCTGAAATAGGACGTCAGTCTGAAAAAGCTACTGCCGTTTTGCTTCTGCAACGTCTTCTTCTCCATTTCTTTCTATAAATTAACGTCCCAGTCTCTCTCTATCTTTCTCTCTCAATCGAGTTCTTTTCCTTGACTGCAAGGAAAAGATGTTACCTAGAGTTAACGGCGTGGTGTGGATGGAAGATAGAGGAGATGAAGGTACAGCTTCATGGGCTCGAAACAACGACAGCAACAACGGCAATGGGTGCGTAGAGAACAAAGACGAAATGGGTTCCCTCTCTACATTCAAATCAATGCTCGGGGTTGAAGACGAAGAACAATGGTATGTAACCAGCAACACTATCCAAGACATCGCCTTCCCATCAAACTTCGCCGAAGCTGATAACAATTTGTTGTTACAGTCAGTGGACTCGTCTTCTTCTTGTTCACCATCGTCAGCTTCGGTGTTCACCAATCTAGACCCATCTCAGCTACAGTATTTTCTGCCTCCAAAACCCACCATGCATTCGGTTCTCAATGCGATGTCTAATTACCCATTAGAGAGCAATTTCGATCTGGGTTGCGATAGTGGGTTTCTCGACACCCAAGCATTGAGTGCTCTGAACGGAGGAGTTGGGGTTTTGACTGGGTTCGCTGATTTTAGCTCACAGCGTCAGATGGGTACTCCCAATTTGTGCTCAGATCCTCCATTTTCAACTACCCAGTTTCTTCAATTGACCGAAAACAACCGCACGGTGAGCGCTGGTTTCGGTTCGGCAGGGTTTCGGGGTTTCGAGGAGGCTTCTGAGAATTCTTTCCTTCTAAATAGGTCCAAGTTGTTGAAGCCACTTGAAAACTTTGCTTCGATTGGAGCACAGCCAACTCTCTTTCAGAAAAGAGTGGCTCTGCGCAAGAACTTGGCCAACAATGGGGCCAATTTGGGGGTTTTGGGTACTGAAGGAGGTGGGATAGCAAGCAATGCTGAAGGGTGTAATGGGAAGATGGAAGTGCGTGAAGTGAATGAGCAGAAGAGGAAGCAGAGCAGTGGGGAAGATCTTGAGGATGTGAGCATTGATGGGTCGGGCTTGAATTATGACTCGGATGAGGTTATGGAGAACAGTAAGTTGGAAGGGACTGCCAAAAATGGTGGCAATAGCTCGAATGCGAATAGTGCTGTTACGGGTGGAGATCAGAAAGGGAAGAAGAAGGGGCTTCCAGCTAAAAATTTGATGGCCGAACGGCGGCGCAGGAAGAAGCTCAATGATAGGCTTTACATGCTGAGATCTGTTGTTCCAAAAATTAGCAAAGTAAGAATTTCTTGCAGCAATTTCTCGTGAATAACAGCTTGAATTATTGACATATTTTAGATTCTTAAGAGTCATTTTGAATTTTTTTCCTCTTTCTGTTTGGTTACCAGCATCTATTGCTTTGATGGTTCAAAAAGGGTTATGAATTGAATATGAATGTTAGCATTAAATTATTTCACATGGATTCTGGTGGAGTGGTTTTGAAAAAAAACATTGACAGAACTTTTTGGACCACAGGCAGGTAAATGGAATTCCATCATACAAGGACTGAATTATTGTTAAATGATAAATGAATCTTTAATGATTGTTGCATTGTTCACTGGCACACTCCCAACCCAATTATTAAATTGAGTTCTATATTCCTATTCACCAAGAAGTTTGGTTCTCTTCTCAGTTCCTTTGAAGGTTTTCTTTTTATGCCGTTGCCTGTGTGAAGCCCTCATCTCTTATTAAATCACTCCTTAGCTGGTACGACCTACCATGGGTATGTCTTATTTTGGCTGTCCTCACAAATTGTATATGTTTGTGTAGGATATACATGAGTGTTTTTGGATTTGGGAGTTCGAATTTCTACTCAGCTGGTTGAGAGGACTTAACATGTGACTTTGTGAGGGTCTGATCTGGAATTCAGATTGATAACTTGTGAACTTCACTTAAGAGATGAGAGACACTTTCGGATTTGGGAGTTATGGATGAGAGACACTTTCGGTGTAACTAAAATTGGGCCACCAAAATTATTTAGATCTTCTTTCACTTGTGCTTAGTTTTCATCTGTCATAAAACTGAAGAAGTTGAGAATATTATGTTATTCCTATTCCATCTTGATCCTAATTAGGATTTGAAGTGTCAAAACCTAATGGAGAACTTAAGAATGTTGTAATTCTAGTATGGAATAAATGTTAGAACAGCTCAGCAGAATTGGTTATTTGCACTAATTAAGATTTGATTAGGGAGAGGTTTGGATTTCGTAGGTATTTTGAGCAGTAATTCATCAAGTTATTTTCATTTCTTTGGTTTGCCATTTAATTGCATTACTTCATTAAGATTTGGGCATGATCCGAGGTGACTTGAACATTTTGATCATGCAAGTTTGGCGGAAGCTAATTGTGAGATGTGTTTGAAGCTCCTAAATTGTAATTGTATCCTGTAAAAATAAATGATGCTGGTCATCTTGCTCTATTGTGCTGACAGATGGATAGGGCTTCCATTCTTGGGGACGCCATTGAATACTTGAAGGAACTTCTGCAGAAGATTAATGACCTCCACAATGAACTGGAGTCAAATCCTCCTGGCTCTTCATTGACACCTACCACCACAAGTTTCTACCCTTTGACACCCACCCCACCTTCTCTGCCCAGCCGCATCAAGGAAGAGCTTTGCCCAAGTTCATTGCCGAGCCCAAATGGACAACCTGCAAGGGTATGTCTGAATTATTCTGGCTATGAAAACATACTTTTTTCCCTTTGTTAGCTCAATAGTTGGGGATTTCCTCTTCTTGGTATATGTTCAGATGTCAGTTATGTGTTGTAGACTCTACTATATTCCGTTGGTTCTGCTGCAATGATCCAAGAAAAACTTTCAAAATGACAGGGCCATTTTGCTGTTATTGTAGGTGGAAGTAAGGTTAAGAGAGGGAAGAGCTGTTAATATCCACATGTTTTGTGGCCGTAGACCAGGTCTCTTGCTCTCAACTATGAGGGCTTTGGATAACCTTGGTCTAGACATCCAACAAGCTGTTATCAGCTGCTTCAATGGGTTTGCATTGGACATCTTCCGAGCTGAGGTACCTTTGTCTTGCCTTCTTTACAATCTTTGTTTGGGATAATGTCTCATTCTAGGAAATAAATCCATATCACCTTCCCTCCCCATAAAGAAAAACCCTGGTAGTTGAATCACAGCTACCCATCTGATTTTGCCATAAAATATGAAATCGAAGTTTAGCTGCTCAACAGCAAAGTAAACTACTAATATGTAAAAATTGCATTTAAAGTCAGTCTGAAAGCAAGGAATTGGGTAGAAGGTATCACCTTGTGACATGTATAATCTCGATCTTTAAAATTCATATTTATCCAGATGGATTGCCCATTGAGGCTTACATTGAATGTGCACGAGACACACGCCGCTCTAATTTTAACTTTTCAAAAAAGAAATTATCTTGCATTCCAATTTCTACTACTGCAAAATGTAAATTCTCATTGTTTGTTGCTTCCGACCTTATGAGGTGTGAGCGTTGGACTCGTTATTTTGATTAAAGATGGTGATCTAATATGACTTTTGAGTGTCTCAATTCAGCAGTGCAGAGAAGGCCAAGATGTCCATCCTGACCAAATCAAAGCAGTACTCTTGGATTCAGCTGGCTTCCTAGCATGATGCAGGTTTCTTCATCAATCAAAATCGAAGTTGCTGCTCTCGGCTTATGGACCGTGTTGCTTCTCCAAAGAATTGGCTATGCAGTTGTGTTACCAATCTATTTAAGCTTTAAAGGTAGACCGAACTTTGTAATAGCTATTTTAGCCTTGAAATAAACCTCGTCTTTGAATTATTATGTCATTCTTTTGCGCATTGTCATGCGTTTTCATGGAAATAGGCCACAACGATCATCATATCTTTAAAATTAATAGATAAGAATGTGCCTAAAAGTGATAATAGATAATTCAAACAATAATATCTACCTTCTCCAAGTTCCCTTCTGAAGTAGATAGATTCATATTTGAAAGAGGTTGACAAGAAGTTCTTTGTGCCTCTAGTATAGGTGTTCCAGAAATGTATGCCATCGACATGCCATTGATGTCCTCCATGGACATGCCATTATGCACCTTTGTCACTTTGTGTCTCCTTTTACTCTATGCAGCTGCTTTTTAAGCAGCTATTTTACTAACTACTCCCTTTTTTTTTTTTTTGCCTTATCTAATTATTTTCTATCAAGAATTATTTATTTATATGGGCTTTATGAGGGTGCTTTTGATTATCTACTTACCTTTTTCTTTTCTTTTTTGTGTTTTTACAAAATACCTCATCTTTTGGCTTCTTTACTCTTTTGTTTTTTTTTCCGTAAAAATGTCAAAAGCATCCTTTAAAATCCATGTAAAAAAAAACTTTAATTTACTAGAAGAAAAGCTAGAGAAGATGTAAAAAGCTAATAAAAAAGATACTTAAAATTGATTCATTGTCGGCTCGCATATGGAGGAGAGCTTCACTGGGCTTACCGATCATATAAATAATTATCATCTCTAGCAACGTAAGCTCTCACATTGAGTGGAATAAAGTCTAGTGATTATATAGCATTGACTATTGAATTCTCAGTTGTAAATCTTATTAAATGGCAATATTCATCTAAATTTGTGGTATAATAATGAGACTTTTTTAAAAAAATTACTACATGACAAAATTTTGTAGAGTATTTTCTCAAAAATCTCCACTACCCCTCAATCTCTACCATCCCTCAAATTCAAGTTCACAATGTATTCAGTTTACGTGTCATTATTTAATAAAAATTATTATAAAGCATCTAATTTTTCAGATGAGTTAATAATGCTTTAACAAAATAAAATTTAATGATCAAATAATATTAAGTACTCAATGGTAATTCTCATTAAATGATATATATTGAGTGAATATATTAGCAACTGGTACTCAATAGTAACTTTTATAACATGATGACATTTAGTGAGCAAATACATTAACAACCTGACACTAAAAAGTAGTAAAAAAATTTTAAAAAAACAATACTATTTAACAAAATCTGACAAAATATTCATTTAAAAGTTTTTTCACTATCTCTCAACCTCAAATTACTTGATGCATTCATCCATTACGTGTAATCATTTTATTACCAACTACGCAGTACACCTACCATTGAAATGATCTCCACGCGGGAGCCCCCCCTCCACTAGAAGGTGCACATACAAAAAGTGCCCAAACCCACAAATCACACACAAAAACCCGTACGAAACTGGATCATTTCAAAACTGGTTTCCTTCGTCTGGTGGCAACTTTTTCTGGAAATTTCACGCATCGCTGTGCTAGTCCGACTCGGACAAGTTTTGACCTGAAGCTCTTACTCTGCTTTGGTCAAAAGTTTCAACCACACGCGGATTTAGCTACCATTTTTCCTATAATACCGTTGACATACCAAGGCCAAAAATTATTGGTCAAAACCAAAGTTCTGAATGTAATTCAGAAATGGACTGGAATAAAAGAGCTATCTTTGTGCCATATTTTTGCAGTTTGGTCAGCTGATTTCTGAAGAATGGTCGTCGCCACTTACAATGGTCCTCAGATCAGAACCCGGCAGTCCTCCTTACAGAACTAACAAACCATATTATAATTTCAGTTCAGATATCTGCAGTTCTGTGACGGTCCAACTCAATGATATATTCACAAATTTGAATCAGTTTCTTCGACTGTAAATGCTCACAACCAAACAATATCATTTGTAGTGTACGCAATGCATTTGAAATTACTAAGAGAACAAGAAAAGACATATCATGTTATGTATGTCAAACTTAATTACATGCAGAAGTTGCAGCTCTGTACAAGGTGGAACGGTTCAAGAATGCAAGACAGCTATTGCCTTGCTGAAAATAGGCATTCCTATACTATATGTAATAACAAGACACCATACAACACTAGCACCAAAACATGTCCAAAATTGCACTTACCAATTTTAGCGAGATTGCCGCCCAAATGCTCAAGGGACTCTGCATCAATCTCAATTGATCTCGAATGTCGTCTATCCCCAACATAAGTAGCAAAAAAGCAACTTGGCAGAACCATCTTGGTAATTAGGAGTAGAACCTAGCATTTCTCAGGATTAGACACCGAAGGAAGCACCAGATTCTTCACCACTTCTACATCCATGCCTTTCCCAACTAATGAATCTTCCTCGCTCTTCGAATTGAGGGTCCCTGGGTTCATTCGCTGGACCTCTTCCCTCGTATAGATAAAGATCTTACGAACCATGCCACAAAATTCCCTGTGCACAGAAAACAGTAAGAAACTAGTCATTCAATTCTATAAAAGTCCTGCTCTTGGGAGGTTCTAGCATGGATGCAACTGAATGATTCAAAAATTCAAATAACCAAAGGTAAAAATAAAGTTATTTGCTAATAGACAATGAGCATGAAAAAAGAGTCCTTACAACCACGGATCATCTCCGACAAGCATCATATCACCCTCATCATCAGTATACACAATCAACCAATTCTTGTTCTGACCCTTCAATTCACCATTAAATTCAAATAGCTGATCTAATTCAGCAATCAACTCCTCATAGTCATTGAACTTGGTAAGGTCCACAGACCTACCAAGGGCAATCCCATGCTTGTGAACCTGAAATCAACACCATTTTATTCAAGCAATCTCATTAAGCACTCCCTAGAATGGTAATGGCATCAAAAGTAAAAATTATGCAAATAAATAGGTATGAACCTTGGTACAACTCCTTACTGAGCCACCCTGGACTTTCCCCAGCCGATCACCGACAAGCGGCTGACACGTTTGGGATGGTTTCTCCTGCTCGCTGCTAGGAAGTGGATCATCTGCCCCTTTTATGCCCTTTATTTGTTCAGACCTTTCATCAGATTCTAAGGCTCGGGACTGCTGTGTGTGTGGAACAAGATTTGTATGACCTGCTGGCGAAGCAGTATTTTTATGTGACAGTGCTGGCTCCACTGTAACAGGATTACTGATGAGCGGTATACCAAAGAGCTTGCAGTTCCCATCTTTAGGTTTCACAGCCTCACGCCGTTGTACCAGTACAGGCCTTGGCATCATCTCTATTGAGCGAGCAGGCATCTGAAGATACGATGCAAGTGGTGGAGGCATCGACCAATTTCCTCGCTGTTGCTCAGCTTTTTGACCAGGAAGCAAGGAATGCTCATTAAAACCACCATATCTGACATCTCGTGTCTGATAAGGTACATCACTGCCTTGCATACGAGCTTTTATGCTAGGGTCTAACAAGTTGAGTGAGAGACCTGAAGGTATTATAGGCCAATTGCTTGGAAGAAAACTGAACTTGCCCTCCTGATCTGATAAATTGAGTTTCATCGAGTTAATAGCACCTGGAGTTTGATCAGCTGAGGGTGTACGTGATTCATGGGAAGAGTTAGATTGGGACCCAAAACCTGATAATAAATCTGTGAAAGCTGATTCAGGCCTCACAAATGGCAACCACTTGTCTGATCCACATCTTTGTGAAGCAGAGACCGCATCAATCTTCTCATCATCCAATGAAGGTTGCCATATAACTGGCTTTTCAGTAGAATCGGATTCGTTGCTCTCTGCAAACGCCCCTCTCAAGGTCGATAACTCTTGACCTTGAAATACCCTTGAAAATCCATTCACTGTCGAAGGGTCTGTTGTCACCTTAGAGGAACCTAATTCATATAAATTGAAAAAAATACTCAAGATATGCAATTCTTATTTTACCTAACAAACTACACATATGACAGCTCAAGAAAGAATACATTGTCTACAAACTTGCAACTAAGGTTGGGGCAATACCTTCCCTCGTAAGAACAGAGGAGTCGGGAGAAGAGGGCACCATAGTTGATCGAGGCCTTTTGGGTCTGGGCACTGGAAGGGGATTGAGTGCAGGAGGAGTCAGAGAAGGTTCTATTTTCCAAGGTGAGACTGTCTCTGGCCGAGGAATTTTAGAATTTTCATCCCATCGTACCTTAAACCCAAGACATATAAGCTTTAGTTTCATATATAACAGCAACAAGTGATCTGTTAAAGCCAAAGCACTACCTTAAGGCATCTCCATTTAGATCCTGACCACCTTTTGGGATCATCATCTTCAATCCCAACAATGGTTCCAGTAAACCTTCAAAGCAGTAAATTAAATGTCCAAATCAGTTAAATAAATAAATAAAGCCCTAAAACTTAACATGAGAAACCTCTAAATTCACAAGTTCTCAAAAGTCCCTACAAAGCAAACAAATCAGTATGGGTAAATGCCAACGACCAGTAGCCATACCTCTGTTCTGGAGCTTCTTCACCTTCAAATCTCATATTGAACCTCATCCCTATGGAATAATTGCTCTTGACTGATGCCATGTATTGGTCATATGGAACAATAAACTCAGCAGGGCTAGTCCTATAATTAAAAATAAGTAGCATCAGGAAAATACAAGACATGCACGAAATTCCATATTTGTGATCATTCCATTGTTTTAACAATGTAGGTGATTTAGGAAAGTAAATTTCTCTTAATAGTCTGCCACATAATGAAGAGTTCAACCAAATGCGGCAGATCACCTTCCAGCAATACACAAACATAACAGGTGCTGTCACATAATCTGAAACCAACATACTTTTTGTAAATATATAGAAAGCTATTCAATATAGGTATTTATTAGTTAAGAAAATAAAATTTGAAACAGAGACATGCCAAAGAATGGAAGCTTGATACTGACGTCAATCCAACCCAAACAATTCTCGCAGTCACATTATTTTCACCTTAAGAAATATTGTGGTTACAAGCATATTCACTACCATGCAAGTTATTATCATCAATGACCACATAATTCGACATCAAACCAAGAAACAGCAACATGATTTTTTCAAGAGACAGAGCGAAGAAGGAAGGAGATGACGGGAAAGATCTTTCCAACTTACACTCAGCCAGACATTACCTCGGCTTGTAATAGACTGTGAAAATTGTTCCTGTCGTGTATGCATGCGAAGCAGTTGCAAGGACACCAAGATGCATGCTGTGACTGGATATGACAGATGATGGAACATTACCCTGCTGCCTCATGGCACGTCTTACTCCAACACGAAGTTCCCCATTCTCACCTCTAGAACTCCAGGTAACAATCATTCCACATCAGTAACTAGTAGCTAACATAAAATGTTAAAAATGTGAAGATAATGGCAAAGTGCAAACCTAAGAAATATAAAAGCATCGCCAGCAACAAGCCTTTTAGAACTCACAAAAACACTCCAACCACTTTGAAGCAGGTGCCTCCGCGGTTGACCTGACATCCCAAAAATATGTAAAGCAAACTGAGGGCACTATAATTCAATGCAGACCAATGTTTTTCCAATGGTAAACAAAGACAAGTCATACAGGAAAAAAAGTATAGTACATCACCAAATAAATGAAGACTTAGAACCCAAGTAGATTATAGAATATCAACTAACAGAACATGAATTAATAGAAATCACTATTCAAATTAATAGGTCTGATAAAAAGACCATTTCTCAAGTGCGATAGTGCACACCTAATGACATACTGCTTCCAGGAGACAACTGACCGAGTCTGCAAATTAAAATCATTCAAGACACGAGCATCTCATATCATAGTTGAGTGCATCTCTATGAACTCTCAATGCATCTATCAAACTATCACATAGTGACCATTAACTACAACTAGATAATATACATGCTATATTGATATCAATCACAGTCCTATCCTTCACAGCAAGGTCATTTCTCTTCCATGGACAAATACACATTCTTCATGCCCCCAAGGCTAGTGTTGTTCCAGGTCTGTGGAGCGGTGAAGGAACATAATTGAGGTCAACTTCTCCCTCCTGTCATGTGATGTAATACTAATAATAACAGTGACAATAGGTTCCATCACTTCTAGATGTGTTTGAATAGATTGCATGCCTCACATGCAAGGTGGTGGAAGGTATTCCAACTGAGTATAAAAATTGCTAAACAACATTTCAGGAATTACCCCGAAAGATATGCCTAAAACGCCACTCATTTCCATGCAAATCCTTTGCAACCAGCTCCTGAGTTGGAGGTTGCCGCGACATGTCCTGCCAAAAAGCAATCGCAAAATACTATGAGAATCTAATTTCACCATAGCAAATGAACAGGACAGACAAGTGTATGAGTACTGAATCCTAACTAGTGGGGGAAGGCATTCATCAGCATGCCGTCTTAGCACCGAAAATCCACCATGAGTGCTCGTATCTGAGGCAGTTAGGGTCTTACAAAAGGAATGTACACGGAAGCGTGGTGGTGGAGGTGGCACTGGTTCCTTCTCCACCTCATTCTCATCTTCCTGGCATTAACAACTCCGAACTATTAGCGTTCAATTGTATACCTATTGCTTTAACATGATCAGAGTAAACTTACTTTTAGAGGAAGAAGAGTCACTTGTGCAAACACTTCATCAGTGTCCGGTTCAGCCTACACAGATATAACAAGCAGAAACAGCCTATCAGCAAAGTTAAACCCAAATTTACAGAACTCTGGCCCGACCCATACAAGCCCAAATGAAACATACATCAAAAGGTGGGGAAATTAAAAGTACCTTCAATTGGACGTTGATCACACGGCAAAGGACCTTTGATGGAAGATCATACACCGGCATCTCTTGGTCCGCCACCTGATTAGTTGATGCCTCGACCTAATCAAACACCCAGAAAAGCCATCATTCATGAACTGATTAACTCAAACCCATGTACAGAACTAGCAAAAGTTCCGTAAACCCTTGTTAAAACTAAACACATCTAGATGGCAAACAAATAAGTTCTTGCTCTACAGATACGAGACATTGCAGAACTCTTAGACAAACGATATATACAAATACACAAATCTATGAGTGTCTACACACATATTTATAGACAAAATTGGTAAAAATTGAAAAAAAATATCAGAAATAATTTTGAATCTAACTTCTGCAAAACAAAGAATTCGGGAATGTTTGTCTACATTCTGAAATTAACCTGCTCGATATGTCCTCGCGGAAAATAGAACACGCGCTCGCCTTCACGAGGCACAGTCACGAGCGGACCAGCACAAGCGCGCCAAAGCTCCGAGTAAAGCGCGGTTTCGGGATCCACTGCACCAAAAAGCACAAGAAAAACTCTAGAAATCAGACACAGATCACCACTTACTCGCGGGAATCGGGCCGGGAAAGCGACCAAATCCGCCGGAGTTACCTTTCGCGACGCCGGAAATCGTCGGATAACCCTTAGGCGCTTCCGAAGCGCTCCTAGAAACTCCCGCGCCATCGCTCCGGTCACAGTAACCGGAAGAGAAGCTCTCTCCTCTGGCGTTGCCTTTGAACGACACTTCTGAAGAAGTCATTTCCATGAAGCCTCAGCACAGATCTCTCATCTGAAACCCCCACTCAAATCGATTCCCAACGAACACACCCTACGAAATCCCCTTCACTCCTCAAACGTCACCCAATTCGACCAAGCCATCTCTCTCCACGCTCACTCTAGCTCGACCAAAATCCTACCTTCACAGCTCAATTCGCAACAAATCTCCTCTTGATTCAACCAATACTCCCTGCGAGCGTGCCTTCTCTCTCTATATCTGCAGCTGAATATGAAACTCTCTCTTTCTCTCTCTATAAGGGATTGGATAGGCATGTGCAGGAGCCAGAACAATTCGTACACAGTCCTTTCTCCGACGACTGGTGAGAAAAGAAGAGAGAGAAAGACGCTTTGGTTAACCAGAGGGGTCAATGCAGCTTTAGCAATCATTTCAACCACGGTCAAATTCTAACCGTGGCAACCGGGTCTCGGAGGTAACCCAGACATCCTTTTACCGGCAACAGGCGGTGGACGCAGAAAAACCCCATAGAAAGAGCGACAGTGTTCCGAAGGAAAAAAGTACAAACGGCCGTTTCGTTGCGCCGTCGATTTATCGGAACGCGATTGGCTTAGCCGTTGACGCCGTTTGTCTTAGCGTTAGCGGAAAGTTGTTCGGTATTTATGGGGAAGTGGCTTGTCGTGCCATCAACGAACAGAGTCGGATGGATATGGAGCGGTAAGGAGGTAGGGCAGGGGTGTTAAATTAACACCCAAACCCCACACAGTATGGGGCATTTTAACCATTGCTATTTTTATTTACGTATATTTTTGTTTCTCTGCTCTCCCGCACGCCTTAGCGCCTTTCGTGCGCCCGGGTGGTAGGATACCACAGCCTGATATAATAGTCTTGTAAAAAGTGATTAGTGTGGCATACTGGTGTAACCGCCCCCTAACTTTTTTTTATTTTTATTTTTAAATAATTATACTTTACTCCATCCTTGTTAAGTTTTATTCAAAAATGGATGAGAATGAAACAAATTAGGTGAAGTGAAATTAAAGCAGGAAAAGTTAAAGCGAACTTACATAGAAAAAGAGATAGGAGTCAAGGTGCATTTGAACGTCTGAGCTTGATGAACTAGGAGAATCTTATTTTTGCGTACATAGAAGTGGAGACCCATTTATAAAGGATCAAGCCTTGGAGATTAGATCACTTGAGGGCATAATATTATATCTTGGTGGAGAGAAGTGACATGTGGCAACTCTCATTTGCGTGATAATATGGAGGTAACAACCACTACTGGTAATGGGTGTTGATATACTTAAAGATTGAGAGACGTGTAAATTTAGTGTAACTCATCTCGAACTCTCGTTGTCATCTCTAAGCATTGGTGGAGGGAGGGGTTCACTGGGGCAATTGACCCTCCTCAATTTTTCAAAAATTTTACTAGTTATATGTAGTGTTATAGACAAGCAAGAAAAAATGTTACTTTAGTATCTTGCATATATATCATCTTTTGAGGTTAATAAATCTAAAATGATAATCACAAAAGAATCCTAACTTGCCAGTCTTCTCCTTTTCTTCAATTTCTCTTCAATTAGTTTCCTATTTAATTTACAACTTTACATATTTTTACGAAAACTAGTCTTCACTTATCCTAATTGGTTTTCTATTAAAAATAAACTCTTAAATTTGTGAAAATTCTATGATTATACATGCTCTTGGGTAAACAAAATTTTATTTTTTAGAACATATAAAAATAAACCCAATAAAATGAGAATATATGAAAACTTCATAAAAAATTTTTGTGATCAAATGAGATTAAGAAAAAAAATATCAAAGACAAAAAAATAACTAGATTTGGAAGAGCCGACCAAAGTATCTGTTATGCAAATTTATAAAAAAAAAATTGAAAATACTTGTTGATTTAGTACATTTTTTTTTTGGTAAATAAACTATACAATTCAAATTATTTTTTAACTAACTTCTTATGATTATTGTTAATTTGACTACCATTTATTTTACTGTGAGAAGTTTGATGTTCAATTAATGAAAACTACAACATATTACATTAACCAAAAAAAAGGGGGGAGAAATGGAAACAAACATAAATTTGACGAGTTTGTGTGATATATATATGTGTGTATATATATGCATATGTTTACATTAGAAATATACTGATATGAGTTAGGGGTTAATTTTTTTCAGTGAGATTGAAAATTTGTTAGCCCTCCTAATCTTTATTGCCCCCCTTCACCTAAAATTTTGACTCCGTCATTGTCTCTAAACGTGTGTTCCTTTGTAACAAAGAGTACAAAATACGTCACGTGTCTCTGTTATAGTTTAGAATATATTTTTGTAAATATCTCTTTCATTCTAAGACTAGTCAAGATGCAAGTTTATTGAGTAAAACAGACAAACACCTTAACAAATTCTCAATTTTACCCTCCAGACATCTCATGCGAGGGTCATAGGCTCACTCAAGTGCCTCATTACGACGGCATCAACGTTATGGTTTCTAAAGCTTACTCCCAACATAGGCTGTGTGCAAGAGTCAAGGTACATTTTGGAGATAATTGGAGATAACCGTGAAAATAAGAGATCGATGTATAGAAAGGACATGTTTAGGTAGAGGGTCACTTGATGAAGCTAGGGGCACCAAGCATGTTATCACAAGTGAGAAAGGTGATATGATTGAGCGGAGACTCCTTCCACTGAGTTGGTACCTCTAGTGCATTTAGACTGGCGGACAAGAATGTGCCGTTATAAGTTATTGCTGCCTATGCTTAGGGTTAAAATGCTGCGCACATTAGTCTTAGCTGACATGACTCAACCTTAAAAGAGAGCATACAGAAATATGTAATTGGTCTATATGTTATGGTGTGCTATCGCGAGCATTCAAAAATAAAATCGATACCTTAAAAATAAATATGTAGTAGTGCGAGTAAGGATCATTTTCACAAAGAATGTTTAGCCTAATTTTATGCTATGTGAATTTTGATGGAGAGTTTTGGATATAATGAAAATAATTTTAATAATAACTAATTATGAAACAATTCAGATTAAAGTATTGAAATCAATCAAAAGAATAAACTTTGGTATAAGTCAACATTTACCATCGAAATTTACGACTGATCATTAATGCAAGCATATCAATTCACATATTAAATATTCACCGTCAGAATTATTTTCCTATCTCTCCTTAGTCGTAGTTAATTAAAAACAAACGATCTTATTGACCTTAACTATTAAACAACCCAGGATAAGCACACAAGATTTAATTTAGTAGCAGCCTTAAGAATTAAAGAGATCGATGAAACTAAACACCACAAGTACAAGCGGTTATATTTAATTTAGTCAAACGTCCTTCCTAAGATATAATAATTCTGAACACAGTAAATCATTATATCTTAATTGTTTCACAAATTAGAGGGATCAAATAATTACGGATTTGATATCTAATCCAGCAGTAAATTGTAACAAATAATAAACTAGTAGGCCTCCTAGCGATTAAACAAGACAATCATGAAAATAGACACAGAAGAACATCTGATACTCAAAACATAAATCGAATAATGAAAACAAATTAGATCTCACAGTTTATTATTAATTCCGAGACTTCTGTTTCCTTCGACCAAGATTCCAAGTTTAGCCACACAGGGCCATAAAAATAACTCAAATAATAATCTAGAATGATACGAAAAACGCCAACAACCCTAAAAACAAAACAGCCCCAGCTTTTATTGGCTTTTGAAAATCTGAAGTTGCCCACAACCATTCGAACGCATTGGACCATTGTTCGAACGGTGCGTCGAACGCACTTCGAAGGGTAAAATTGCTCTCTGTATATTTCGAACGCTCTTCGAACTTGAACTTGACGTGAATCCGTTCAACATACCGTTCGAACACCTCTTGGAACCGTTCGAACGCTCCTTCGAACACTGCTTCTCTTTTAGCACGAATTCGACCTTTTAAGTTAGGATTCTTTTTCTTGGCGTTTCATAACACTCTAAATCAAAATATAAAAAGAATGAGTATATTTAGACACTAACTAAATATAAAAGATTAAACATTAAGTAAGAAAAATATGAAACTTACATTCTCATCATGTTACCTTACAAGACTAATATGTGGATACCAAGTCATATACCCTTATTAGGTATGCCACATGTACCCACATTAATATGGTTTACTTTACATTGTATAATATTTATAACCTACTAAACTCATGCTATAATAAACTTTTTATATTTCCTCAATACAAAAAAAGAAAAATAAAAAACACCTCTCATTTAGAGCATGAAAGGGATCAATGAACAAACCTAAAATGCTATTGGGCTGAATTGTTGAAAAGGCACTTCTTTTTTCCATTCTTAGCTTCCAACCAAAAGCAAAACGTTCTCATGGGTTAGGTCTAGTCTGTGAAAAATAAGAGTTTTGTTTGGAATATAGTACGGATATGGAACACCCACAATGAAGAAAGGGAACAGAAGTGTATTATAGCCTTTTAAACTTAATAATTTAGACCCTCCCCCATATGAATTAGGGCATGGTTTCGATTATATGTACCAAATTAACTTGTAGGAGCCTCCTATGAGTCTTTTAAAAAAAACAAGTATACTTGTAATATACCTAGAAAAGGTGTCACTTGAGCTTTGTCCATTAGCTAATTAGCTTAGATATATACTTTTATCTTCCACAGAGCCTATGCTACAAAGCCCTCTAATTTAGCCTTTTTTTAAATTTAAAATCAGAATTAAGTACTGAAAATTCTTAGAACTAAATTTCCTAGTGTTGAAATATTTAAGTATTGAATTTTTGAAGTTGTAGATTTTAAAATAAAAAACTCAGTTAAAAACCACACACAAAAACACACACACACACACACACACACAACAAGCGTATTCATCATTTAGTGATAAAATATATTAAGTCCCTTTAACTTAAGATCCATTTTTAAGAAAGAGAGAAAGGTTGACTTCTCTATATTTGGTCATCTCAAAAAAAAAAAAAAATGGCCCACATATTTTCAAGGGAGTTGTAGACATAAATGTTTTATATAAGAATATTATTATGACATTACTATGATAATAGTACCACATAAACACATACATCCATTTACTTTTATACACAGTAGCATAATTTTACATGTAACAATGGGATGAGAATTATGATAATGTCAAGCTTAGGAGATATCACGTGATATTGAAGGCCTGTCACGTGCCAAGGGTTCATTGTTGCTGTGGGGAGCATATTAGCCACTGAAGTCATTGGGGACCCAATTGAATTTGTCTATTACTAGTTGTGTGTGGCCTCTGAAAGGATGAGAGGAATCTTTGCCCGGGAAAAAAAATTTGTTAGTTTTTTATTATATGAATTTGGGCATTCCGCCAACTACTGCTTCAAATAGGTGCATACAATCATTTAAAGGAATCAAGTAGTTTCATAAATTATATGAATGATTATTGATCACAAAGATACATGAGAAGAAACTGACCTCAAGTCTTTTGTGGCAGGGCAATTGGGCCACCCCTTGTGTTGATATAGTATCACGTCATTTATTGATATAGTATCACAGAGCAATCAAATCAAACTAAACGTATGCGTTTTTATCTTATCATATAAAATTAAGGAGTGATTTTCTCTGATTACCCCACTAACAAATGATTTCAACATATTAATTTGACATTATTTAATTGACTTGTGATATCATGTCAGTGAAATGACGTGATATTACCATTGCATGAAATATTTTCTCGAAATTTTGGCCTTTACCTAAGCTTTTGGGTTGCAAATTTTGATTGGGTCACTAATTTTTAACCCTTTTTACCTTTGCCACTGCTTAAAGCCACCATTCAAATTTGTCATGCACTTTGTTTTTCATTTTTGTTTTTTTATTTTCCCAAAAAATAACAATTAGACCTACGCATCAGAAAATGTGATGATGCACAGTGTTCTATCCTAAAATGACTTCAATTAATACTCCAAATACAAACAGTTGGCAGCATGCCATTTCCCCCTCAACAAACACACACATTTCAAAAAATCTGCAAGAAAATGTGCTATGCATGTGAGAGAACTTGCATTTGGTTACCAATTATTATTTCGTTGTTTGATTTTTTTTATTTTATAATGTTGATAGTATTTATTTATTTTGGATGGGATTGGTTTATGTCAGTTTCGTGTCTCAGCTAAGCTGGGCTATTGCATAATGTCTACTTTATTCATTTCAAAAAAATTCAGTGAAACTTCATTCTTGCATCTCAATTTCTCAAAATAATTTAAAAATAATGAACAAAAATAAACAATAACAATTCAGCATAATAATAATGATTTGAAAACATATATAAAATATACATAGAATGGTAATAAATAAATAGCTCGGGTCTCAACTCTAAGATAGGCTAGTTGGAGAACCGAACCGAAATGTTAGAGTTTGTCAGTTTTAGACCTAGAATAGAACTGAACTCTTGATAGATCTAAACCAAACAGACTCATAGAGGCAGGATTTTTTGTGCCCCCTAGCAATTTATAAATTTAAATTTCAGAGCTATTGTTATTACCAAAGAACACAAAAAAAAAAAAAAAAAAAACAAAGAGTAATGTTATGTATAATCATATTTTGTATCTCATTTTCTGACTCTTAAACATAGATCAAATGGGATAAAAAAAAAATTCCACAAGGTAGGTAGTTCTATCAAATTGTGATGTCTATGGGCTTTTATTACATAAGCAAGCATTAATTTGTTATAAATGGATATAACTTTAGAAAAATAAATTCCATATTCTAAAATTTAACATACATGAGTACAGAAAACATCAGTACTAACTAACAACCAAACTTTTTTTTTTTTTTTTTGTCTCATTGAGACTCATATTAATAAATTCACATAAAATCATTAGCTTGTTTCTAGACATAAAAAAAAAAATGATAAAATCGGGATTACGTGTATTATTATTTTTTTAATTAAAAAAAGGTGGTATGTCAAATAGATCGGAATCAAAGTTAAAGACAAAGGCTGATGCAATGTTTGCTCATGGGTAACAAGAGGATTAGCAAACGAGAAATACTTTGGCATCATCAAGCGAGCTATACTGCATGTGACAAACACATATGCCATAGAGACAAAAAAAAAAAAAAAATATTGTGCTAATTGGGTATCTAAACCAGCTTAACTAATTTCGAAATTTGTGTAATTACTTATCCCACACAATCTGTGTAATTCTCATATAAAAGATTTTAAAATTTTAAATCTAAAATCTTAAAAGTAATAGATCGTTAAATTTCAAATCTTAACAACCTGACAAACCAAACCCATAGAGCAACTAACGTGCCAACGTTGGAGGCAAAACCACAAGTTGATGGAGGGCGTGAGGTCGCAGACTACTAAAAGGATAGGCACAAAGAAGCAATAAAAGTGAAGAAAATGTGGGTCAATTTCTTTGTCAGTAGGGGGGGTCCATGCATGTTAAGCCACGCCAAGTCCCCTTAAGAGGGAATCAAAGCTAGTTTGGGGCACACATAGGAAACTAGGGTTCTCTAAATTGGGTAATACTGAATAGCCACCAAGTGTGTGGTAGGTAGTAGGTACCATTGGCCTATGGGTTGTCTATATTCCTGCCAAATATTTGGCCTCATCTGTACAAAAGTCATCCCCATTGAGATGTGCTTTAGTATTTGTTGGAAGATATCAATGTTTTTGAAAGACTCCCCTAAGTAATCTAATTCTTCTAACTACTAATTAACCATTTGGAAAGAAATTCTTGTTAAATTTTTAAACTCAAATAGTTAAATTTTTAAATTAAAACAGTCAAATTATTAATTAGTTCGTTTAGTACAGTTTATTTTTTTTTTCATTTGCCTTTTTTGACTTATAAGTAAAATTTTATTTTTTTATTTTTTTACTTTTATAAGCTAAGAGAAGCAAAAAAAAAAAAAATCACCCTTTTGGCATAGAAGCCAAAAAAGTAAAACCGAAAAGGTTCAATGGGTTATAAGTCACATACAGATCTTGGGTCATGACTAAAATCATATTTTAAATATCTTTTCAATTATCCAAGGTAGTGAAAACATATAAAAGACAGAGTATTAAATGGAAACATTAAGTTCAAGTCATAAACCGGTAAAATTAGCTAATCCTACGAGCTGGGTCAATAATTTTTAAGATTATTTCCATTCCAAAATATTACAACAATTCTTCTAAACGTTTGAATTCTCGAAATTTAAATGACAATGCAAAATTTGAATAATTCTTGGTGCAAAAGTATCACCAATTCTAGCTTCACATTATGAATGGACATGCAACGAAAACGATATTTCAATTTTCATAATAACTAAGCATTGGGTGGTTCTTAATTGGTATTTTTGTGCTCCTCAATCCACGGTACAACTGACAAAGCTTGCAAGTTAATATTTGACAAAAGTTACTTTTATATTGTTACTGACAATTACTTATACAAAAATATTATCTAATTATTATGTAGTATTTTTTTTAAAAAAAATTATGTATTTGGTCTTTCAATGAGAATTACATCTAAAAATAATTAAATTTTTAGCCAAAAGTACAAAACCTAAAATCAATTGATGATCACCAAGAAAAATCATAAGGGTGCGTTTGAAAGTGCTGTCAGTTTTTATTTTTTTGTTGTGTGTCATATGTGTGTGTTTTTATTTTTTGTTTTTTATGGTCTGGTGATGGCATTTGTAGGTTACCATTCTACTAATAGTACCATACCAATATTTTAAAAATAAAGAACACACGTATTTTAATATTTTTTTATATTTTTTATTTTAAAAAAATAAAAAACAAAAACAAAAACTAAAAACATCTACCAAACGAAACTTAATAATTTCTCAATCACAAGTGTGTTCGTGTTGGCTTCTGGACGATAAAGCATATTAACGTCGGAGGTAAGATTATAAAACAAACTAAATTACTCGAGTTCGGTTTCTATTCAGTTCATTAAAAACTCGTTTAAAATCATCTCGTTCTGTTAATAAATCAAGTTTGTACATATTTTAAAGTTTAATTTGAACTCGACTTAATAAATTTATATACACTAAAAAATTTAAGTTACTCTAATTTAACTCAAAAATTAAATAAATAAAATTTAAATAAATTTTAAACTCGTTGAATTTATCAAACTAAATTTAAATAACTTTTTATTCGGTTATGGCCGACTCGTTTACAGCATTAGTTGGAGAGGTTTTTTTTTATATCGTGGATCGAGAAATTCGAAAAAAAGTCCCAATATGGGTCCCACGTGATGTTCCCTATCGGGCGGACACCAATCCCAGCCCCGTGGGGTCACGCTGCATCTGCCCCCTCTCCCCTCCGCATTTTGGACACTCCCTTAATCTAACCTCCCCTGAACCCAAACCTGCAGACCAAAAGCATGTTTTTCTCTCTCTTTACCTGCCCCTAATCCCACCCTTCTCTGTCTCTCTCTCCACAAATATATTCACAGTATATGTGTTGTATCTAACACATATCTATGAAGAATACCAAAGTTCTCTCAAATTGAAGTCTCGTCAATAGTATTATTGTTAAAAAAAAAAATCAATGATTATATCATTAATAAGAACTCTCAATGATATTTAGATATGTTAGAAATTTTATATTTTTAAGTAATTCAATTTAAATATTTGACAAAAAAAGTTACAATATTTTAAAAGAATGAAATATTCAATTTAAAATTTTTTTAAAAACAAGTCACTACATTTTAAAAGAATGAAAAATGATTGAGCAGAGTGAGGAACGGTTGACAATGAGATAGTGGTTATACTTATATAATACTAACCTTTTGTCTATCCATACTATAATAATAAGGGAAAACATTGAAGTTAGAAATTTGATGAAGTGAGTTTGATGTCACGCTTTTTGTTACCAAAAATATTCAAAAGAAAATGAATTACTCACTAAAATGATGAGTATTTTTTCAAATAATATGAGAACCAATAAATAATTTGATCATAATAGTTGTATTTTTGTTGGAACTAAAATTAATATGCAGATAAGTTACTCTAGAAATACGACATGTAGTATTATCACTCAACACTACGCAAACCAAATATATGCACTTTACTACTCTTTGATTGGCTAAAGACTTATTTAAAATTGATTGATTGTATAAATAAATTAAATTTAAATATAGATTAAAAATTTTTTATTTCATTAATTTTAATCTAATAGCTCAATAAACTTATATGCAATACAGAATTATACAAAAATCAAAGTTATTCGAATTAGGCATGTGATGGACTCAACTGAAGTTTTTTGGATATAGTGGCAGACGGAGGGGGTGGGCAGGGGCCACGGCCCCCCAAAGTTTAAAAATTTTACTTTATACCCTATAAATTTTTTAATATTCAAAATGCAACATAGTGTATTGGTCCCCTAGGTTTTAAAATTTTACTTCACCCTTGTAGATTTTTAGATATTTAAAATACAACATGATGTATTAGTACTCCCAAAGTTTTTAAATTTCACTTTATCCTTGTAGATTTTAAAAAATTTAAAATACTATATAGTGTATTATTCCTTAAAAAATAAAAAATAAAAATTGTTAACTCTCCTTTTAACAAAAAAAAAAAAAGATTTGACCTCCCCTCGACCAAATTTCTAGGTCCGCTATTGGTTTCAGATATGCTCTAAATTGAAGTTTCTTTGAGATATGTTCTAAAGTTAAATAAATTAAACTTAAACATATTTTGAAACTTGTTAATAGTTTATTTGAATAAGCTTATAAAGTGACTTATTTAAGTTGTTTATGAATTTTTTACTAATTTTTAAAAAAAGTATAATTAAAAGTCCATTAAAATTAAGAAAAAATGAAAAAAAATCTATTAAGAAAAGAAGTAAAACTATTTAAAGAAGCTAATAAATAAATTGATGTTAACTAAGTTCTACATTCTAATACTAAGTTGACCAAGGACTATTAGTTTTACAACAATACGGACAAGAAACGGAATCTTTTACAAAAATGGGATTGCTACTGCCACGTGTATCTCAAGTCAGTTGGGGGACACGTGGGACTCAGAGAAGACGCCAAAGCAGCTTTTGGACGGTTTCTGAAAATTTAGGTTCCGTCAAATCGCGAAGGTCGAGTGACCACTGGTCAGGTGCGTGGTGAGTCATGAATGGCCATGCCGCGCAAGCCGGACAAACCCGTCAATGCCTTCATAAATTGTGGGGTTTTAAACGCGATTAATTTAATGAATGGACTTAGAAATTGTTTTCAAAATTCGGTTCGGTTGGGCAAAAAATATGTATAAAATATTATATTTGTTATATTTTAATATAATATATATACATATATAATTAAATTTTATATTATTTAATATTATTATAAAAAAATTATATATTAAATAATTTTTTTGTTAAATGAGAGAGCGTGAACGGACTTGAAATTTAATTTTGGGCCTGGTAATTTTTTTTTTTGTATATGCTCGACCTGAATTTGGTCTGACTCGCCCAATGTCCACTAAGTAAGACTCGAGAGGTTGAAACTTTAAAGGAAGTGACGTCAGATACCTCATAGATGACCTCACAAAGACATTAGGGTAATAGTATTTAATTAAGATTAAGATAATGATGTGGTTAGGGATGACAATGAACCGAGGCAGGGTGAGAATTAATACATCCATTCCCACATCCATCTATAAAATTTAATTTTATTCCTGCTTCTATATTTTTACGAAAATATTGTTAGAGGTCCATCCCCGCTCCATGGGTATAAATCTTCACCCACCTCTGCCTCTATACCTGCCAAGCCCAATTTAAAACCCAAATGCACCATGTTGAAGAATTTAATTTTGCATTTTATACTTGTGATACATAAATTATAATAAAAATCTTATTTTTAGAATTTGGTGTTCAATTCTTAAAGCTTTTAAGCCAATTAATTTTTAAAATCTTTTTTTTGATCCTTTTTCTTTTTATCTAACTTATGTTTGACATTAATGAACCTAAAAAACTTTATCGTAGGCATTTCAATTCTTTATCTAAATGATCAGTAAATTACATCCCATACCAAACAATTCTTAAGAACTAAATTATATATCTATTTCACTTCATTTCACTATTTAATTTATTTACACTTACACATTGCTAATTTTTAAAAATTATGAATCTATTTCACATCATTAGATAAATAGTAAGAAAACTTTAAGCAAGTAGACGTTCAAAGATTAAAGTAAAGAAAAATTTAGCTTATATAAAATAAAAAAAATTAAAGTGGGGAAATCAGGGTGGGGGCAGGGCAGACTTTGAACTATCTCCGCCTCCATATTCGTATGAATTTTTATTTTTATCTTCATTCCTACCTTCATTTATGTTTTGAATCCTCCATATCCTCTCCAAACAAAATGAGTTTGGTCAGATTTTCACTTTCTCCCAATTCACTGCTAGATGTGGTGACTACTTGTAATCCCTCTTCTTTGTTTGAGGATAAGTGAACAAATGTGAGAAGTTCAGTCTGTTTGGAATTTGGAAGGGAGGGAAGGGAAAGAGCAAATCAAAGAAAAATAATTTTTCTTTTATGTTTGGTTTTGTAAAAAAATAAAAAGAAAATGAAAGCAAAAAAGGCAAAGAAAGAGAAAGTGATTTAAAATTTTTCTCTCTTTTTTATTTTCTTTTTCTCTTCGGTAAAATCAAACAAGAAAAGCCAAAAAAAATTAAAAAAAAAAAACTTTTAAACTTTCCGTTCTCTCTCTCCCCTCCCCCCAAGTTCTAAACAGGCTCTTAGAGCTGTAGTGGGGACACAGGCGCACAAGGAATTATGTACAGGGGATAGAGGACAGGGTGTGCGCAGAGTTCCCTAATCCCCTCTACTCTCATGTCCTCATCATCATCAAAAACTAATGTTAATCGTGGGGTTAATGATCTGATTAGTGTGGGATTAGAATAAGAATAGATAAAGAGGTTTGCATGTCTGGTTTAGGGTCTAGGATTAAAATTATGGGCATTAGATGGCGGAGTTTTACAATTTTTTCTTATTTACGACGTGGGACATCATGTCCAAGACAAAGGCCATTCGGACTCACTTCTAGTGGTTAAATCATTTGGTTAAGGCAGACCGAGGGAGACAAGCAGGGGGCATGCCCTCCTCTCCAAAATTTTTAAAATTCTTTATATATTTAATAATTTTTTGGATATTAACTATCAAATATAATGCATTGGCTCTCAAAATTTAAAAAAATTTACATTGATTCCTATAAAATTAGAAAATATTTGCCTTTGACCCCTCTCAACAAGAATCCCGAGTCTGTCACTACACTTGAAGGCTGACAAATACTCATAATCTATAAGTTTCAAATACGATATAAATATTCAAAACAAATATCTACTATTAGAGTGACCAGCACTAATGTAATAATTTTCTTCCAATAATGCTTTGCAACACCAAAGTCACGAATTCAAATAGCAACGATGATGTACAAGTAATACACTTTTACTCTAAGCTCCTTCTCAACTAAACAAACCCAAGTAATATTATATATACTTGCCTAAAATAAAAAGTACGCGTTATTAGTGGTAACCACTATATATTTTTTGACTTTCCAAGCAAAAAGAGAAGGTTCTGGCTAACTGGATGAGGAGAGCTTGGGCAGCTTTATAAATGGGGAACCTTTACACATTTGTATGAATTAAAGAGGACCAGGTCATGGTCCACGGAGGCTTTGGAGAATTCTATGTCAAAGGGGAATGGGACCCGGATGGCCGACTCACTTTCTTGGACCTTATAAAAAGCCGCCCCACTAACAATTGGGTTCCCACTTAAGTGGATTCAAATAGTATTTAATTTTGTGAAAGTAGTGCACGTGCCATGCGCATGGTTCATAATTTTTGTACTTCAAATTTGTGTTTACAATACAACATAAGGGTAATGCTGTGTAATCAAAAAAATTTATAAAATTTGTTATCAGAATAATGTGTTGAATGAGAGTTATTAATTTTAAAACATTAACATTCATTATAATAACTTTTAATTATAAAAATATTATTGTCACATTACTTTTTAAAGAATAGTATTTTTCTATAAAGAAGGTGGCAATAGTAATTATAAGGGTAGTCGCTCTCATAAAAGAAGGATATGACTGTAGCACTGAATTTTTTTGAAAAAAAAAAAGACATTATTAATCTTACTATTGTCATTTTTATTAAATTTTTGGTAAATAATGACGTGCCTTCGTTGCAAATATAGGTGAGATTTTATAGGGAGAAAAAAAAAAAAGAGTCCCACACTTTGACACTAGAATATTATTCTACCACCGCCCTTATGATTTGTTTGCTTCTTTCCTGGCAATCCTGGTTAATGGGAACCACCTTCTATTCTTCTCAAAATACGGTTAATCAATACTTTCAATAATTAAAGTTCATAAATATTTGGTGTACATATACTGTATTTCTAAAGGTCCATTGCATTATGTATTTTACTGAGGTAATTCTGGACAAACTATTGCATGGGCCCAACTAATAAAAAACATAAACAGAGTATCTGATTTTTTTGTTTTTTTGACTTTGTTTTCACTAGGAATAAGAAAAACACAAGAACAGAAAAGCAAAAAGTCAGAAAAACTTAACTTTGTTGTTTATAAGCTTAAAAAACTTAGTTGAAAAAGCTGTGCCAAACAAGCCTGAATCTATAGTAAGTCCAAGTACAGGGTTTGCTAGACCTTAAGTTTTGAATTAATTAAGTAGTTTAATCTGAAGTAACCCTTTGATTGTTTTAATATTAAAGGCTTTACTGACTTATCCACCGTTTAGTCACCGTCCTATAAATAAATGAAAAAACCCTTGTTGCTAATGAGTGTTCAAAGTTCAAACTCAAAAATCATTACATTATTGGCAATAAAAACTAGAACTAATCCCCGTATTAACACGTGTGCTGGTCGATTAAATATCTTATTTTCTTGGAATTATTACTTTTTTTTCTCTCTCTAGTTTATAGTTTATTTCTGTACCTAAACCAGTTAAGTTTATCACCATAATCACTCTCCAGTTTTTGTTCTTAATGAGAAAATAAAACTGTCTCCTTCACAAGGTAGGTTCATGTCCCCTGTTGTATAATCAGAAGACCTCATGAATTGGATAATTAAAGAGTTTAATATGCGTGTCTCTAACAGAGTGGACTTATTGAGGTCCCCTTGCAAGTGGATTAACATACCCTTGAATAGATAAACTTCTATAGTCAGAGGGATATGTATCTAAGCCATATTATAAACCTGATCCACTTAACTGGGACAGGAAGTGCTACTGTTTAAGATTGATTACTCTAATTGATGTGAGGGACAAGGAGAGTAAACTTGAAAGTTTTCTCAATACATCTCACCCCTTGTTTTTAAGGTACTACTATTCTTGTGATCTTTATCTTGTGGGTAATACTATACCTCTCAATAGTCGATACTACTGTACCACTAAAAATTTATCCCAATTAAGATTAAAGGTTTCAATTTAAGGTTTAAACTTTAAAATCACCATTTGATAGGTTGTATTTAGTAAATCAACATCACCAAATAATCATGAGTTCCTCTTGATATACCTCTCGTTTTAGCTTTAGGCCAAACCACTAAAGAGGTGTTTGGATTGCAGCTTTAAAATGTCTTAAGTTAAAAGGTTAAGCTAATTCTACAAAACTATTTTTTTAAATGACTTTTTAAAGCTTAAAGCTAGTTTTAAAAGTGACATGTTCAAGCGGGGAACTAAATATAGTTTAGAAGAGCCATAAACTGCTGAAACAGCCTCATTTAAGCATCCCCTAAAAATTGGCAACAGGTAAAGTATAATTTTTTTTGTTTGTTTTTCCTCTCTACGAGGTGTCTAGAGTTTCAATCGATTATTCTTTCGAACTCGTGCAGGATAATCATCTATATAAAATATGTAAATTCTGTACATTATATGAATGATGACTGGTCACACGCAAGACAAAGGAGTTGAGCACCTCTACCACATGAACTAACCAAAATTTGGGTTAATGGGTTAAGGGCTATCAATGCTGACCCAACCAGATGGAAGAACTAAGTTAGTAGAGGAGACAAAACCACTTGAAATAAATAAATAAATAAATAAGACACAAAAAGATGTTAACTAAAGATAAGAGAAAAGAGGCATGACGTGAGGTGAGAAAGGAATCGTAGGTTGTTAGCAGTGGGAGACCTTAGGGTTTTGGCCAAAACAGGACAATGAGGTCATGACCATGAGTAGTGTTGTTACATCCCATAACCGGTTCAAAACTTTAATTTTCTAGGACTCCAAACACAGCACATGCCCAAGTGTCACATTTTCCATGTGCCTACCTCCCTTTTTGTATTTTTAATTTAAGCATGGTGGTTGAGGAACTTCACCTATCCAAAGATGATGTACATGTACATAAAATATAGTTTTCTCTCTCTAAAGATGTAGACAATATATATATACATATATATATAATCAATTGGTTAATACTTTCTTGTACTCTACACAAAAGACCAAAACTAAAGCCATTCAGCAAAATGATGGGCCAAAAGACCACAGTTTCGTGGAAAGATAAGCATAAATATGCCAGAACACAATGCATATGTCATTTTACATATCTTTAACAAAGAGGGGCCATATATGTCGAACGTGTCTCCAGTTTTGTGATGACTTCGATTAATATATATGGCCATCCATGACTTCTTCAGATGCTTGTGTTTCAACGCCTATGAAATAAAAATTTTGTCTGTCAAAAGGGTTAGCAAATTTTAGTTTGCCACGAGAAAATACAATTTTATATATATATATATATATATATATATGTACATATTAGTAAGGTTGATTTATTAAGATCTGGGTGATAGTAGTTTGAAACACAGAAAGCCTCTTTGTATTTGATTTTCGTTAAATCCCACAATGATGAAAATCGTGCACTGAACTACCTTTTTAGTATAGTCATGTGATCATGTAACAAGATTAGTGTAAAGATTTTGAACTTAATACAAACTATGCATATTAGGTATAGAGATACATATAACAACATTTTTCAAGTAATTTAGCATTAAGCTTTTGTTTTCATTGGAAAATTAAATTGCACCGCCCCTATCTTAATCTTACATAATAATGGAAGTTTTAGTAGGTATTGACACGACCGCCCTTCTCCTAGTGATGATTAACGAGTTGGCTTTATGCTTATGACAGGACATTTTACAAACTAGAGTTTTAAAAAAAAAAAACTACATGTTAATGATCAAATTTTAGATTGCCAACACTATAAGGTTTACATCTCTTGGGTCCAATGAACAAGACAACAATTAACAATTTGTTCAAAAAGTGTTACTAATTTGTTTTTTTTGGACGTCAAAAAAGGAAAGATAACTTCTTTGTTTTTTTGAAATGATAAGTTCGAAATAAGTAAAAATTTTTGCAGCACTCAAACCAAACTGACCAAACTATTAGCATGACATTTCGGAGTGAGGGTTTCTATTCCTAATGTTTGTTAATCAAATTTTTTTGTTTTGAAGAAAAGAAAAATTGCTCTGTAAAAGGCCAAGACTACTTGTTAAATTTATTGGGGTTATCCCGATGGGGCTGTAGTTAAGGCCATAATTATAGATACTTTTTCTATTCCTATATTAGTAAATTGTGTCAACTCTTCAATGGTGATAAATTCTTTTCCTAGAAGATGCCAAATCGTACGTTTGACATATGAAGGAAGAGGCATGTATCATGTGTTGGAGAAAGAAAGAAAAAAAAAAAAAAGAAAACATAAATTTTCTTCTCCAACCACCATCCCTAACAATCTGCCCAAAGGTTGGATTGGGCCATCAACTCGTCTCCAAATCATCAATGGCACCTCTATTCCAAACACCCTTCATAGTAAATATATTTGGGAAGACGGGAGAGGGGTTGGTGGGGTTCCAATGCTAAGACTTAATGAGCAGGATATATAAATCAATCAGTAAATACTATATAAATAGAAAAATTCACACGGTTGGATTAGTGTCATTTACTTTTAAACAAAATATTTATCATAATGGGTTTTGATTATAATAATGTTATTGTCACATCATTTTGTCAAATTTTCTGTACAGATTTTATGAAAAATTATTATTTTCCAAATCAATCTTCACCACTGAATCGGGTCTCAAGCTCGAATTAACTGGCTTTATGTGGCAAGAACTTATGTTATTTCCTATAAACGATGCAAGTGTTTAACCAACGCGAACCAAAGAAGAAAAAATGTTAATCAAATGATGCAAGTGAGGTTTTTTATTTTTATGTTTTACCGTTTCAGAGCAATGGTTGCAAAACTAGCTACTACTAACACATTTGAAGCTGTCAATTTTGTTCCCATGGCTTCTTAGCACCCATAAATAGGAAGCATAACCCTCTTGATTAGAAGGAATGAAGTCAACTAGAAATGCTAAGAAGTGTAAGCAAAATATGATCATGAACTAACCTTAGCACAAACTTTAAAAAGCCTGCATTTCAAAACAAAGAAAATGAATCAAAGTGAGAGATAGACATTAGTCCTTTCAAGCAACAATAACACTAGCATTCTGGGGCCACCTTCAGTACAGAATTGAAAGCTCTGTTTTCTCTTTCTGAAATGGGCATGGGTCACACGAGACTCGTGACACTCATTTCCATACACACAAACTGACCACCATGACAGCCACTCTCTCTCTCTCTCTCTCTCTCTCTAAAAAGATATTGATCCTATGTGGGTAAATTGGCCGGGAGTTAATGCAGTGAACTCCACTAGACATGGCATACATATCCACTACTCTGCAAAGAATGCTATTCTAGCACGGCACTGGAATGTGTGTTGTCGACCCTTTGGCGCAGCCTGGCCTTTTCTTTCACCATCAAACATGTCTGGAATTGGACAACACTTCATGATTCATCATCCTTGGACGAACCTATAGCTCTCCGAATTTTCATGATTCATCATCCTTGGGCGAACCTATAGCTCTCCGAACATGATAGAAAATGTTCATGAAGAATAGAAAAACTGTGTCTTATGTACAATGTAGTGTTCTGCTTGTTACATAAACAAATTAAAATTTAAACATATTTTAAAAGTTATTAATTTTTTAAACTTAGCTTAAACTCAACTTTATAAATATAAATACACTAAAAAAGTTTAGCTACTCGAGCTCAACTCGACTAAAACTCATTTGAGGTTGGTTCAAAAATTAAATAAGTTAAATTAGAATACAATGTCAAGCTCGTTTACAACCTTATATATAGTAATGTCAGGGTCGTGTGGTCTTTTAGTCCTTTGCTTATCGATATACATCAATGCCTAGGATGGACAACCACAAGGCATGATTGATTTGGTTCTGATTCATGCACACCGATGCATTTTCTAGGATGGACAACCACAAGACATGATTGATTTGGTTCTGATTCATGCACACCGATGCATTTTCTGAAAACATATGCATGAGATAAATGAGTTCATACTGCTATACATGCGATAAGTGATGAACAAAAATGATTTTGCTACTGTCAGAGCTAGGCTAAATAAAAATATGGGAAGTTTTTTAGAGAAAGAAGTTGATAAAGAAAAGGAATTTGGTAAGACGTTGGTTAACTGCATGTATATATATATGTTGGTTATACTGTCAATCACTATACCAGACCACACTCCTTTTTTTTTAAAATGGAAATACATTAAAAGCAAGAAAATTTTGTGGGTGTGGGTTAAAAATTTCCAACTATTAACTAATCTATTATGTGACCCTTCTGAAGTATGTATATCACTCTTCTGTGCACCAACATAACTGGACATGCTATTGTAGGCTATGGGTATTTTAACCAAGCGGCCCAAGCCCACAACGAGGAAACCCTTGGCCAAGCCCATATCGAGGAAACCCTGAGTGGTGCAAACAAAACACAGGAAAACTTATCCATTTTCTTGGTCTGGAAATTGTACAACTAGAATTTATATAGAATTTCTGTATAGAATAATGTGACTGAATTTATCATGATCACTCTTAATTTTAAAAGTGTGATTGCCATATCATTCTGTTGAAATTTTTTTGTATAGATTTTCTTATCAAATCTAATTTTTCGGTTTGAAAAACATCATTTTATACACAATATTCCTCTTGTAAGTCAGAGAACTTGAAAACGGATGTCTAGGCAATACGTGAAATTTGAAATGGGACTCAATCATTTTTTTATGAAAGGGGGAGGCCTAAAGTGAGATTGATAGTCATACATTTGGGAGCATGACTGAATTTTCTTTTCAAGTAACATTTCATAGCTAAATCTTGTGTTTATAAAAAATGAGTGATTGAATCCCGTTTTTAGTTGTTCCCCCTCCCTTAACATTAATTCTCCCAAAATTTTGTTAAGACTGGATAAGTCATGACTCACGAGTCACGACCCATCCGTAACG
Source organism: Euryodendron excelsum (assembly GCA_033060915.1). Lineage (NCBI taxonomy): Eukaryota > Viridiplantae > Streptophyta > Magnoliopsida > Ericales > Pentaphylacaceae > Euryodendron > Euryodendron excelsum. The sequence continues at coordinate 41,231,293 of CM065384.1, forward strand.
GTGTCGTTTGACTCTGGTTTGCCACTATGCTTCGCATCGTTGATCTGGTAAAACAGACTCATCACACTTTATGAAGCTGCTTCATAACCTATATATATGTGTGTGTGTGTGTGTGTGTGTGTGTGTGTGTGCAGGTATCTCATAATCCATGAACTGATATATACAGCAAAAACCAGAGAATGAGGGCTTTGCTTTCTCAAAAGAAGGTCGTCGTATATACAGATGGATATATGATCACAAGAACAAGACCTGTTTCTCTCAAATCCAAGCTCTACCACAGCTCACAAATCTCTAAAGAAAATGAGGACACAGTTCGAGAAATCACTGCTGTTCTCAAAAACAACAACTGGCAATTCCTCTTGGAGTCATCCTACCTACCGCAGAAGCTAAACCCAGATGTGGTTCGATCCGTTCTTCACCAAAACAAGGCGGGTAATCCCAAAAGCCTCCTCGGTTTCTTCAACTGGTCTAGTCAGCAAATGGGTACCCTCCAAAATTTGAATTCTTTCTCAATTCTTGCTATCGTACTCTGTAATTCCTACGAATTTGCACATGCGAATGGGGTTTTAAATCGAATGATCGAAAATCGTTACCCTGTTTCGGCGGTTTTGGATTCAATTGTTAGTTTCCATAGAGAGGTTAACGGCTCTAAATCTAACCATGCGGTTTTTGATATGCTGCTTAGTGCTTATAAGAAGAAGGGCATGTTGTATGAAGCTGCTGCTATATTCTTGGCTGCTAAAAATGGTGAATTTTTGCCTAGTCTAGTGGGTTGTAATTCTCTGTTGAAAGACTTACTGAAGTGCAATAAAATGGAGCTTTTTTGGAAGATGTATGATGCAATGTTAGAGGCCAAGATTAATCCTGATGTTTATACTTACACCCATTTGATTAGTGCTCATTGTAAGGTTGGGAATGTTAAGGAGGGCAAAAGGGTCCTTTTGGAAATGGAAGAGAAGGGTTGTAGTCCTAATTTGTTTACATACAATGTGACTATTGGAGGGCTGTGCAAAGCTGGCTTTGTTGATGAAGCATTAGAGCTAAAGAATTCGATGACTGAGAAGGGATTGGCCCCTGATGGCTATACTTACTGCATACTTATTGATGGGTTTTGCAAACAGAAGAGATCAAATGAGGCAAAATTTTTACTAGGAGAGATGTCCAATGTGGGTGTGAACTCTGACCACGTTGTCTATACTACTTTGATTGACGGGTTCATGAAACAAGGTGATGCAGAAGAGGCTTTTAGAATCAAGGATGAGATGGTTGCTCGTGGGATAAGGTTGAATATTATAACTTACAATGCAATCGTTAATGGGCTTTGTAAGGTTGGCCACACAGAGAAGGCGAAAGATCTCTTGGGCGAGATGATTGCAATGGGCATAAATCCGGATACCAAGACTTATACATCTTTAATTGAGGGGTATAATCGAGAACATAACATGGTTAAGGCTTATGAACTGCTGTTTGAGATGAAGAAGAGGAACTTGGAACCTACAGTGTACACTTGCGACGCAATAATTAATGGGCTATGCCGTTCTGGAGATCTACAACGGGCTAACTTTGTTCTGGAGAAGATGATTGCAGAAGGCTTGAAACCAAATGTTGTTATCTACACAACTCTTATAAAGAGTCATGTGCAAGGAGGTAAATTTGAAGAGGCAATAAAGATTTTGAGGAGGATGATGGAGAAAGGGATTCCACCTGACGTCTTCTGCTACAATTCCCTCATAATTGGCCTCTGCAGAGCAAGAAGGATGGAAGAGGCAAGGAGTTATCTGGACGAAATGGTGGAAAGGAGATTAAAGCCAAATGCATATACCTATGGGGCTTTCATTTCTGGATATAGTATGGTGGGGGCAATGCCGGTTGCAGACAGGTATTTCAGAGAGATGCTTGTCTACGGTATTGAGCCAAATGGTGTTGTTTATACAACCCTGATTGATGGACATTGCAAAGTGGGGGATATAGAGGGAGCCTTCTCAATTTTCCGACGTATGCTTGAAGGAGGAGTGCTCCCAGATGGGCAAACTTACAGTGTGCTTATCCATGGCCTCGCAAGGAATGGTAAATTGCAGGAGGCTAGGCGTGTTTTCTTTGAACTCTGTAACAAGGGTCTGGTTCCTGATGTTTTCACTTACAGCTGTCTCATTTCCGGCTTCTGTAAGCAAGGTGACATGATAGAGGCTTTCAAACTTCATGATGAGATGTGTCAGAAAGGTATTAATCCTAACATTGTTACTTATAACACATTGATCAATGGAGTTTGCAAGTCAGGTGACATGGAGAGAGCTAGGGAACTGTTTGATGGAATCTCTGCAAAGGGTTTGGAAATCAATTGTGTGACTTATGCTACAATTATAGATGGATACTGCAAATCTGGAAATCTAGCCGAGGCATTTCGGTTATTGGATGAGATGCCATCAAGGGGAGTTCCACCAGATTGTTTTGTCTACAATGCCCTTGTCAGCGGGTGCTGCAAAGAAGGAAATACAGATAAGGCTTTAGAATTATATCAAGAAATGATGCAAAAGGGCCTTGCTTCCACAGTTACTTTTAACAGTTTGGTCGATGGGTTCTGCAAGTCTGGGAAATTGACTGAAGCAAACCAGTTGGTGAAAGACATCAGCGATAAGCAGGTCATTCCAGATCATGTCACCTTTACTATTTTAATTGATTATATCTGCAAGGCAGGAATGATGAAAGCAGCAGAAGAGCTTTTCTTAGAGATGCAGAAGAGGAATCTGATGCCAACTATTGTAACATATACTTCACTTTTACATGGTTACAACAGAATAGGGGACAGATCGAAGATGTCTTCACTTTTCGAGGAGTTGGTGGCAAGGGGTATTGAGCCTGATGAAGTAGCCTACGGCATGATGGTTGACGCTCACTGTGAAGAAGGTAATCTGGAGAAAGCCTTTAGGCTTTGCAATGAACTATTGGACAAGGGTGTGATGTTAACCAAGAATGTGAGTGAAACATTAATAGATGCCAAGTGCAGAAAGGAAGAATTCTCTGATGTATTGGCATTACTTGATAAAATGGGAAAGCAAGGCCTTGCCCTTATGGTAAGTCCTGCTACGTGCGGCAATCTAGTCCATCGCTTGCATGAAGCAGGATATGAAGACAAGGCAGCAAGGATTCTGGAAAGTATGGTGAGATTAAAATGGGTTCCAGATTCCACAAGTTTAAGTGACTTTTTAAATGGATATCAGAAGGACAGAAATCATGAGAATGTCGAAACTCTCTCAAAGCAAGCAGCATTGGCTTCTCAGGTGGAGTCCTAGTTGCTCTACTAGAAATGGGTATTTGCTGCTCTTTTATGCTCTTGGCTGCCTGGAGGTCCATGAAATCAATTACTGATGCCAGAGCAAGGTGCCAGAGTGAACAAAATGGGTTTATCAAATAAATGTGGCAATCACAACTTGACTTATGCACCCTCCTCCTTCACATTAAACTGGGTGAATACTTCCAACTTCAGTGGCAGTTCAATTGAGGCAAGGTAAAAACTTATCTGCAATTCCCTCATGGATATCACTTTCTTCCTCTTCTTTATTTTTTCCCCGTTGTGGAAGCATTTGTAGTGTTTCATGTTGCTTATTGTAGCATTCCAGATGACCATGTTTTGCTTATACTCCATAGATTAATGGAGTGTTGTTCAATATTTCACTTTTATCGCTAGCAATGTCTCCGTTCCTACAGTAGCTTCATTATTTAGGATGAAATTGTTTTTGAATCTTATGCACATAGAAATATGATTAATTTCGATTTCATTGTATGTTTCCTTAGCTGCTTACTGGATGCGTGGTCTTATGGCTTAGAACTGATGCCATTTCTCTGACAGATTACAAAAGTCAGTTTGCCTCTGACAGATTTCCATACGGTGGCACATTTTGAGCTTGAAAAGGTAACAGGTAATCAGAGTTTGTTATATGTACTGGTTATTCTGAGCCTCATTACCTCATCTGTGTTGAAAGTAACTCCTCTTACCAATGTATCTATTCCTTTTGTTGTATAATTGAAATTTTTTTTTGGCTGTAATCCTGAAATTGACTGTCTGACACTTTTGTTAGATGATAATTATTTCTTTAAGGCTATTTGAAATTGGGATCCCGTATTTAAGATCTACCTCTCATGTTGAGATCGAAATAAGATGTACATAGCCTTACCCATGTGGAGAGAGGTTGTTTTCGTGTTTGTTATTTCAAATTTCGAACTTGGACTTTATCACAGTTGATTAAGTGGATGTTAAAAGGTTCCAATTGTATTTTTTTTTCCCCAAAACTTTTTTAATTGCAATCGAATGGAGCCCAAGTGTTCCTTTTACCTTTGATTTTTTGCAAGATATTTAAATTGAAAATGGGAACTTTTTGAATAAAATAAATTCATGTGATTTTATTTCCATATGGTTAAGCTAATTGCTTCATTAATTAGTATTGATACCCCTCAACCATGATCCCACTACAGAAACTTCTTTGGCTGTGTTCTTTTGCATGCTTCCTACAAGTTTTTTAAGACCTAACATTCATCTAACTTCTTAAATGAACTATGTAGGAAAGAAAATATAAAATGAAAAACAAAGTAAAATATACGCTTACATGCAATAGCATACCATTGCAGCTGTTTCTGTGATTCCTTATAAAATCAACCTGTTTAAAACTAGATAGAAAAGAGAAGAAAAAAATCTATCCCTTCTTGGGTTCTTGGCATTCATTCTTTACAGTTCATCTGGGGAGGATTAAGATCTAACCTAAATTTCATTTTCATATATCTTTCATCAAGAAAAATAGCCAAGAAATCCAGGTAAATCCATCCATGCAGTTATATATTCAGCTGAATCAAATGGTAGACCTTGTGACTTTGATCTAATTATAGGTAAATTTTAGAAACGACATTTCATCTTCATTACACATATATCAGTCATCTCTTTTGAGTTTGGATCACCTGCTTTTTTGGGAATCATGATCCGAGTGAAGCTTCCCATCCTCAGATTTAAATAGCTGAAGTCTAATGTACAGTCATAGAACAACCTGCTTCTGTAACCTCCCAGAAAACCTCACTGGGAAAATAATAAAGGCAATATAAGGTAAATAAGGGATAAATGGAGACAATACACATTACAACACAGCCTGCCAAAGCAATCAATCCAGAGGAAATTTTGGGAATTTGAAATTGGAAGATGCACCTGACCCACCCGCGAAACAGCCAAACTCCTCTGAATTGCCAACTAATATTGTTTCTTTCCCTCGAGTGGGGTTCAATGTGTGATACGAAATCCTCCATTCCTTTCTGAGATTTATACGTGCTCTGCCATGAAGTGCAATCTGTTTGGGTTTTTTAAGAGAGCAAGGACCTCAACATCATCACAGGTTTCAGTGACAAGCTGAAGAGGGGTTTTACCTTCTCTGTCAAGAGCTTGTGGATCAGCTCCCCTGCACCACATTGGTAACAGGGTAGTCATTAACAAAATGCAACGAGATAAATCATAGTAAGCAAAGATGATTTAACTGCTCTAAACTTGAGGACCCCATCTACAGAACTTCACATATATTAAAGACGCAGCTGATGTAATCAATGTCGGTACAAGTAGTGGGATCAGAATTGATTTCAAGCCTTTTTTTTTTAACACTCCAGAGACTCAAACCAATTTGACGTTCTACCCAAATTTGGGAGTAGATGTCTAACAGAAACAGATAGAATGAGAAAAGGCTTGCAACCTGTACAAAGATATTTTGATATATAACTTCTTGGAGAGCATGGTCAGTCCACATGGTTAACCACTGGGATTGAACCCTTGCGCTTCTGGAAAAGGAACTGCATACTACCATGTCAAATTTAAACTTACAGATGAAGTTGCTTTATCAATGCTCTTCCAGTATTACTAGCTTTACCCCCAACAACATAAAGTAGCTCAGATCGTCAAGTGCATGTGAATGACATGAAGCAGTCTATGCACTAATTTATCCATTTTTTACCGTTCCCTATTCTTTTTTGTTTATGTCCCACCATCTAATGTTTGAAGGATTGTTCAGAAAATGGCGTATGAACCCAGCTAAGGATAATTCTACTGATTAGGGATCTTTTAGGCATTGCCTTTTGGGAAAGATCAAAAGCAACATCGTAAAACTCCTGGCTAAAGGAATGAATCTAGATTGACTAGGGATCAGAGTTTACTCCAGAAAAAAACACAGAAACACAGTGCAAGATCATTAGTCAAAGCAATGCAAGCTTGCAACTTAAGACTTCTTCTGTTTATGTAGAAAGGAGTGTGGGAATATCCAGCAATTGGCCACTGAATTTTCATTTTGGGTACTTTCCTCTCTTTTTCTTTTTGGTGGGTACTTCCCTGTTTTTCAAATATATAATTGTAGGTAGAAACTTACTTGATGATATTTGTAATATTACGAAATTTATACAGTTTTATTTATGTCAGAGACTGCAAACAAAAGATCCATAATTGGGGACAATATCATACCTCAAGGATCTTCATGGTAGCAGGAAAGAAAGAAAAAATGTAAGCAAAGGCCACATTTTCATCATGTTTTAACAAATGAAGCTGATTGCAGACACTGGAGATGATCAGTAAGATAAAAACGTCTGAATAGCTACAGAAATTTCTCCCATGTCACTATTAATGGCCAAAAGTTTTCTCATGGAAATCTACTAGTGGTCCAATATGTATCTACTTTAATGAGAGTAAAAAAAAAACTAAAAGAAGAATTGAAAACCCTTCATGCATATGCTGAATGCAGGGAAGTGTAATTTCCTGAGATGGAATCACAACCAGGCAGAAAAAAATAAGCTACTGAAGTTAAGGAGGTGAAAAGGACAAATATTCACCTGGTAAGAAGAAGTTTTGCAATTTCAATTCTTCCTCTGATAATACTATGATGCAGTGGTGTCTGACCTCTTGAATCAGTAGCACTTACGTTTGCACCATGCTGTAAAAGCAACTCTACCATGCCAATATCAGCAGTTTGGCAAGCATGGTGAAGCAGGGAACAGCCATCAAGAAATTCATCTATAAACTGATCTTCACTTTCACTAGGTGAACTAAAGGAGCTTGAGGAGGCGTCCACATAATCAGCTAAGCAGTCAAAGTAGTGATCAGGACTTTGTTCCTGCTCTTGAAATTGCATTGCATTGTACAAATTTAATGATGTATTTGATGAAGCTTGCTCATGGATAGCATTAACATCTGCTTCACAAGTGACAATAAGGCGGTAAGCTGCTTTCTTGTCATCAGCACGGATACTTTCCCATAACTGTTGTGCCACTGAAAGAAGGTGCTGATTGTCCCGTCCTTTGTGAACAAAACGTTTTTCTGCATACTGTATTAAGAGGAAAATACACTTCATTTAAGGTAACCATTGATCAAATCCATGATCAGACAAATGCTTACCACTATAAAGTAATTTTAACAGTTAATATAAGGCTGCAAAAGTAAAATTTATAGATACACATGTATATTTACATACATAAATGTGAAGATTACACATCTACTATGCATAAATGTGTGTGACATATATATGCATGTAATATGCACAAGTATGACTATGCATGATGATATTATATGCTTTGACTGACCAAAATTTCATAACTATGTAAGTGTAAATTCTACCCACCCAAAGCTTTTCTCTAAAGAAGTCGTGATAGACCTCAATGCACTTGCCTATTTGTAAGAGACTCTTCTGTCATGCTGGACAGGGTGGTTAAGCTGTGTAATAGCTGGCCACAAATCACAATCCTAGCCCCTTGACCGTGCCTCCAACCCCATTCAACTAAAAGGCTCCATGAACTGCCAACTATATTTGTCCTCTCCTGTGATGACTAACATATTGATACAAAAATTTTATTGCTTCTCCACATGATTCAATTGCCATCAAACATGGCATTGTATGTTGGAGGGATGCTAATTTTGAGCTGAAGGCCTATGATAGCATCAATGATAGCTCCAATCTTGAAATGACTCTTTCCCTAAAGAGTCTCCTATCTTAATTATAAAGATTTCTAGGCATCTAAGAATCAAAGGAGCAGCCTCTAATTTGAGTGGCCATCAGTTGGGTGCTAAGAAGCACGGACATGGACACGTGTGTCTGACACGGTGACACAGCAAATTTTAAAAAATGCAGGACACGAGATGGCGGGGACAAGGTAAAATTATATAATTTTTAATAACTTTATATGGCAATAGATTATTTTTTGTACATCTTTTTATTTGTTATTTATTTACTCATAAATAATGAAAATAGTATTGAAGTAATTTTAATTTAAAAAGTATTTTATTTAGTTCTTTTGGGTTTATTTATTTCTTAACTGATCATCTCCCAATGTTACATTATTTAGCAGCTGCCTAAGAGATTATTTCTGAAGAACAAAAAAATCTTTCAATTATCAAACAGCAGCCCATTAAATGGGCCCATTAGATATCAGGGCACAACATACATACACTATGCAAAAGAAAAAAGCGGCAGCTGCAGTCCTGTTACACAAAACAAAATAAAAATGGAGCGTAGGGGCAGATCTGGAGGCAGAGGGGCAAAGACCAGGTAAGTTTTCTTCTTCTTCTTCTTCTTCTTCTTCTTCTTCTTCTTCTTCTTCTCTGCTGTTGCGGCTGCCACTTCTGCTCCTCTTCTATTGTTGCCGCTGCCCCATCTGCCGCCCACTGCCCTTTCTTCTTCTTTGATTGTTCTATTCTTGCTGCCGTGTCCCACAGGTGTCCGAAAATGGACACGCATGTCTGGAGTGTGTCCGGCAAAGCAAAAGTTGAGACACGGTCAACGTGTGTCCGACACGTGTCGGACACATGGACGGCAGCCTTCCAGGAGTGTCCGTGCTTCCTAGGTTGGGTGCATAAAAACCCCAATAACTCTCGCAAGTAAATCAGTCTAAGTTTATTACCATCATCATTTAACAGATTGTTTTGTTCAATTAGAGGATAACTTGTTTAGCTCCAATGATTACATCTCTTTCAAATGATCTATCGTACATCAAGGAATGGATCATTACCCTGATAATACTTCTGACTCTTGAACTACACTGGCTCCAAGGCAGTGAATTTTGTATAAGTAACACATAGTATTATTCCAACTTAAGAAGAAGAAGAAGGTGAAAAAGAAAGAAGCTAGTATGGAAAAAGCATTTGCATAAAAGAAGGAAAGTATAAAGGAAATGGTAGAAGGGAGAAAGGAAATTATTTGAAGCTATACCTTCGCGTGAATGAATTTCTCCTTCATTGAAATATGAGCATCATGGCTAGGCTTGCTAAAAAATTGTTTGTGTTTATCAGACTCAAAAAACCTACATCACAAGAATAAAACATTTATTGAAGTACAATTTATAAGATTTCAAACATAATTTTGCAATTCTTACTTGATAGGTATCTCATCAGCCTGAAAAGTTCTTTGTGCATGTAACAACCCCTCCCATATTGAGTTTACAAAGACATTACCCAATGCCTTAAACAAATTGATTACAGAAGGTTCCCACACTTTAACATCAAGTGCTAACGACCTTACCTGCATTGACAGTTAACAAATGGGCTGCATAAATGAGCTTGGGAAATGAAGTACTAGGCATATCAACATAAATGTTTCAGCATATAAGACGTCACTGAGAGGAGGCCTGACACAAACGGTCACTAGAATCAGCCATTTCTAGATTCCCTGCCATGATTAGGCTTAGCTCAAGCATGTCAAGCAATGATAATCCAATATTTTTTTGCAACTGGGTGCTTGAGAATGGCATATATTTTACTCTCCAGATTATTTTGCAATTGCCTTGAGAGTCAAATAACTGGTTTAATTGGATGAATATTGTCATATATATGTCAGACTGCTAGTTTAAGGTTAAGGACTTGTTTTGGTAAAAGCACCCCTAAAAAAACACAACAGAATTGCACAAGGTGCTATAAGCCTTTTTCATCCTCACTTCAAGCTGTTGATAAAAATGTTACTGGTAAAGCTGATAATTGTTCTTAGCAGCAATGTTGAATACAATCAATACAACTGAAACTTCAGTACAAGCAAAACTAATAAAACATTGTTAAACAAGTTCTTTTTCCTTTATCATTGATATTCTCTCACATATCCCCATTGTTAAGATAGTTAATAATATTTATCAAAACCCCTCCTTGCCCCAACTCCCACCTGTGCACACACACACACACAAAATGAAAAGAGAACAGGAAAATAGCAAGGAATATGGGCAATAAATGTGGAAAGACTTGGGCCTGGACTTGCCTCAGTGAAAATGCAAGATGAGAACTGCTAGGCTAAATCTCAAAGGAGAAACTTGACTCGAGCCCAGAAGATGTTTATGACATGCACACCATCTATGCAAACTGGAAAAGAAAAAATAAAAGAAACTATGTCCACAGGGAAAAGAAAATCCATTTCTTTCTTTCTTTTTTTACTACACAAATAATTTATTATTTGAGTATCTAATGCTCTTAATGCAATGAAAATCTATTTTCTTTATTGATAAGTAAATATATATAAAGAAAAGGCAGTGAGGGGATGCTGCCCATGGACAAAAGTATCTATACAAAAGTATCTATACACTTCCATGCTATCTATTAAATTCTTAAATTGGGCTATGTTAGGTTGCACCCTATCCGAAACCCAAGTATAAAAAGTAGCCTAATTTAACCTATACAAAGGTCGTTCAATACCCTGAAAAATTCTCTTATTTCTCTCTCCCCAAATCAACCACATTAAATAAAAAGCGGCTAAACACCATGCCTTCCTTCGCCTTCTACCCACCCTTCTAACCCACCAACTTTGAAGTGCCTCTGCAACTCCTTCTAGGAAGACCCAAGACATTCCAAAAATAGTCAAAATGAAAGACTAAAACTCCTTCACCACTGCACAATGAAGAAGGATATGAGGAACAGACTCGCCATCTTTCTTTCATAAGCAACACCAGTTGATGTAGAAACACCATCTCTTGGTCAATGGTAAGAATCTTTTCCTGAGCCCCAAACAAAGATAGCCACCTTTAGGGGTGCACCACTAGACCCAATCCTGCTCCAAAGCCAGTTTCCCTCCCTAACCCCAAAAGTTACTTATACAAAGATTTAACGCTGAATTACCCTCCCTTGTTGACAGCCACCACATATCATCCTATCCCGGCCAGGTCCCAACATAGCACTCAGAATAAAGCACTCTAAGAAGCTCCTCATACTCCCCCCACCTTCCAATCTTGCTGACTCCTCAAAAGGAAAATCCCACAAAATCTGCCCCTTCACACTCCGAACATAATCTGAAACTGCCGCCTCTTGGTCCTCTGCTAGCAAAAAAAATATTTGGAAAAGCCTCCTCCAGCTTGCTGTCACCACACCCCCTATGTCCTCGAAACTTCCCATCCCCCACCAACAAGCTAACTTGCCCCAAAAAATCCTTCCACCCCACTTGAATGCCCTTCCATAAAACCTTTCCCATATGAAATGGACAATTCTGGAGTTGCCAATCACCTCAAAAGGACCATATTTGGGTGCCATGACCGTCCTCCAATACCTCTCCATCTCACAGGTAATCCCCAAAGCCATTTTCCCAGCAAAGCCTTATTGAAGATTGTGAACCTCCTAATGCCCACACCACCCTCTCTCACCTGCCTACAACCAATGTTCCAATACACTAGATGATACTTGAACTCCTCTCCTACCCACTCCACAAGAATTCTCTCCGCAACTTCTCAGGCCTCCTAGCCACAAAGGTTGGAATGATGAAAACGGACAAGAAGTAAGTGGGCAAGCTAGATAAAGTGCTCTTAATTCAAAGTCAGTCCAGCCCCATTTAGTAAGTATTGCCTCTTCCACCAGTTAACAGCTTTTCGAATCTTTCTACAACGCCATCCGGCATTGTCTTTGCTTTAAAAGATGACCCCATCAGCAATCTTAAAGAAGTTGCAGGCAGCGAACACACTTTACACCACAGAACATAGTGAAACCATGAATGTGCACCACTTCACCAAACAGAAAGATTTCAGATTTCCTATAAAATTAGTTTTCAAATGAAGATAGTCCTATTACAGGTTAAAAGGATTTGCAGTCACTAACATATAATGTTGTTTTCCACAAATTGGCAAAGATGCTCTCGGGGTGTGAAATCCACAACATTGAAACATTTTATCCTATTCATTTCTAAAGTAAGGTTGAACTACATTTAATTCATACATTAATTAGGAATATGCAACTTCATAACTAATCAGGATCTTTTTGAAAAATTCTCCCACAGAATGAGTTTCTTTCAAAGTATTAGGACCTTTGTGTTAATTATCACACCTCAAAATTTTGGCCTCAAAAGTCTAAACGTCCTTGTGCAAGCCTCAAGCTTTCATACAAAATTACTGAAATAGACATGGAAGAGTTGGGGTGTGCAAATCAAACCTAGATAACTCACTTTAGATATATGCACCCCAAGGTTACGGTGAACACCAGAACATTCAATGCAGATAAGGACACCAAGGTTTAAAGAAGCCCAGTCTGGCTCAGGTGCACCACAATCGGCACATTTATCATTTCCCGGCACTCTTTTTAATGCATCAACTGGTTTCGTACTTTGTGCATGGGACTGTAAGTGGTGTAAACTTGTAGATGCTCGAACCAAATTCCTATAAGGAAGGTCCTTCTCAGCTGTATGTTGTCCAATTGCCCTTTGATCAAAATCAGAGGAACTACCGTTGGAACTACTATCGCTGGCAGGCCCATGACCACCGATTGTCGTCAGACTAGCAGAAAGATGCTGAAAATTAATTGAATCATATTATGGCAAAGGACAATAAAAATCAAAGACCTCATGGTAATTCAGATATTCTTAGCATTTTACCCTCTCAGGTGCCTGGGAACTCAACAACGAAGCAATCACTCCAGTTATCTTTTCAATCCAGTCCATTTGTTCCAATGCACTCTCTGCCTGTATTGCCAAGCAACTGAATATTACTAATTCTATGTTTACAAATATTGACCAATCCTCCTACTCACTATCCAATGAGAATATCGAAATGAAAATTAGCTGTCTTAGCATTGCAAGAACCAATGTTAAATGTAAAGCTGACCTTTGAAAATATACCTGCAAGGTATAGTTCTTTGTTGGTGAAATTATTGTGAAGCAGAACCTCAAATCTGACTGATCTGCATCAGCCTTAATTGTTGATGTCAGGAGGTTCACAGTGTGACGTGGAACAGATTTGTCATCATGTACACCACCATGGTAATGAGAAGACAGCCACCGACTCAGCAGCCCAGACCCAGGTTCAGAGGGACTGCTCCTATTTACAGGAAGTTGACTCCCACCTCCCTGAAGCAACATACTGAAGATTTAACAAACAGTGGAAGTGACAAGAAAAAGCATTGAAGCACACAACATTCAACATTATCTTTCATGACTTACAGAGGACCTGTTCCATTGTTTGCGATAGTAGTACAACAAGCCACGGTTATCAAGAACAAAAAATCTTCTCTTCCAGTCACCCCTCAAATTAGAGGAACGTTTTGAGAGGTATCCTTGTTTGATGGTTTGAACCTAAACTATTGAAGTCTTAGCTATGGATGAAAATCACAGATGATTCAAAAGGAATAAAATAGAATGCAAGAAAGAACAAAAATAATAGACAGCGAGGACAAGAAGATTATATTAAATACCTTTCCTTCTGCAGCAGACTGCATCACCACCTTTATATCTTTATGGGAACTTCTGAGGAATGGTTGTGTAGCATCTCCATTGGGAGAACCATGAGACCCATTCAAGGACTGCCTACTTTCTCGATCAACATGCCTTTTGTACTCTTGCATTCTTTCATTAAGAGCTGCCTGCTCAGTCCTGGAACTTTCTCTTGATTGCTGTGCATAAGCCAAAACCTGTAACACAACTGACCTAAACTTTAATATTTACCCAAATAAAAGGAATACAAAAGTTCAGAAAACTAAAGACGATTCCATAAGATCACTGCAAAAGTAGCCTACTGAAAATAATCCTCGATCCTAGATCAAATGTTATATTAACCCCACATGACTTCTACAGATTCACCATCTGGATGGTCAGTTGTGCTCTCTGGATTGCAAATGCATGTTCAAAACTTCAATCAGGTCATATGACCAACAATTTTGCAAATGTGTGCATACTAGGAAGAATGATGACAACTAATTAATGAGAAGCCCTTCTATATTTCATGCCCTGTCTAGTATATCTGAAATTTCAAATTTCATTCCATCTCTGGATTAAAACTTCTTAATTTTCCTCGCCACTTCTCATACTCTGCATATAATTGATGTCCAACAGAAAATACCCAGCTGACCTTGACACTGAGAAGGGAGTAAAGGAACTGCTCCAGCAATTCCAATATCCAAAGCTGCTGTCCACCCTTTCTGATTTTCCTTCTCCATCTTTTTCAATTTTGTTAGACCGTGAATTCTCCATCACTTGAGTGGGACCTCAAAGAATTGAATGAAATGATAAGCTTCTCAATTGCCACTACAATGCCTAGAAAAGACTCTAATATTCAAAAGTACCTGGCCTAGGTGTTTTTATAGTTGATTATGACACTTTTAGGAGAGCTTGGTTAACTCAAGCTTTAGGAATTTAGAAATCCTGCTGCACCTGAGATTCCTCAATTTCATCTTGAATATGACCTGGAACCCACATGGATCTAATACTAAATCTGACTTAGGAACTATTGCTGTGGCTCTGCCTTGGAGTGGATCAACAATATATGCACACTATTTCTATTTTCTGATCAAAATCCCAAAGAAAGTTGACATGACAGCTGCCACCTTAGAAGCTTCCTTCCATGCTCCAAACTGGCAGCCATTCTCCTGGGGCAATGCCTCCAAGATCTGAACTATATACCCTTCCTTGGTGCTTGCACTATTTTCCTGTCCTTTGGCTTGATACCTAAGTTGGACTCCATCTGCCAATCATTGAGCAGTATTCAATCTGCAGGCTGCTTAATAACGATGATAATTATTATTATCTCTATATTCTTCTTCTTTATTGTTGCTGCTGCTGAATGAAAAATCAGCATTTTAAGTCCATAGCAACACTCACCATTCAGTTCTAGTTAATATTATATGGGCCAAGAGAAAATCTTGGGCTTCTGGAAGGCTGGCTGGCCTTGTTGGCAATTTTTGTGCCTCTTATTTTTTTTCCCGTCTTTCAAACAAAATAAAAAAGAAAAAAACTTGTGAATAAATGCTATTTCAACTGGATCTGTTGGCTCTTGTGAGATTTTCCTCTGCAGCAGCTAACTTGAAGAGCAAGCTCCTATGAACGTGTATAAAGTCAGCTTAACAAGTAGTTAACAAAATCTTTTGAGTTCCAACTTACATCTTTTAGAGCCCCAGTGCCAGTTGGTGTGGCTGTAAGGTTAAAGATTTTTAGTTACTTGCAATTAGGTAGTGCAGAGGGAAGTTCAGGCATCATCTTGCGAAATGGGGAAAATGTAATTTCTCCCTTGAGAAATGTGGTGCATGGTATTCATCCTATCATTACATTTAACAAGTGAAGTTGGAGTCTGGAGACTCTTTGATATGTTACTGCCGATGGCATACTATTAGCACAGTCAGATAATGAAGTTTTAACACTTAAGATCATAGTTAGAAAAATGGCCAGATGACCATTGATTTCTGTTTTGGAACAGATCTTTCCAAATGCCATGCAGTTTCATTCCAGAACACTAAATTTAGCTATCCTTCCATTAGCTCTCTTTTTTGTTTTTTACATCAAACAAATGAAAACAAATTTGATACAATAAAGGATAATAGGAAAGGATTCAACCTTTCCGTGGCATATCAATGGTTGAACTTATATATAATGCACTAAACTCTATGCATTTCAAAATTGATTGCAATATGAGCAATCTCTAAATTAATGGGCACCTTTATAGGGTTATGAATTGTCATCACCAGGTGACAAAAGAAACCACTCGTGCATTTAAGAATATCAGAATTCATGTCAGCTAGGTGATCTGTATAAGCCTAACTTGGTTTTCCTTGTTTAGAATATGTGATATACCATTTTCCCAATCCTATTCCATGTACTGAAATGATCTGTGTCTTCAAGTAAACTAGGATGGGGATATAATGCAATGACTCTTTCTTTCAGCCTTTTCCTCTTCAAAGGGAAGATCTGGGGTTGGAAGGCTATTGTCTTGGAACAGGGAGTCAATCTTCATACCTTTAGAGAAGAACCGTATTGTTGGCAGGCTGAGTTTGTGAGGCGGGGCTGGAAAACTTTAGCTGCTTATTCTGGGAGTGCAGTGGCAACTCTTTGCTGCGAGTGGTTGGCCAGCGTTTCTAACATGAGCATCACACCCCGAGCGGAAAAGATTGAATCTTGGGTATGAGGTAAACCAGTGGTGATCACTCCAGATACATTTGCTGAGCATTATGGGTTGGACAGAATGCCCAATGCCCAATTCAAATACCCGGATGATGAGAAGCTTGACATGTCGTTAGTAGCTAAGGAAATCTTGAAGGAGGGAAAGACATGGGTAGATAAAAAGACTCACGTGGAGAGAAACAATGGCAGTGGTGGTAGCACTTTTATTTAAGTCCACTGTAAGAGGTGAACAATGTGCCTCCTAGCTAGAATCAAGACGGTAAGACAAGTTATTTTTGCCTCAATTGCAGGTACAGTAAGGGGCACAAAGGGACAAAAGTTCTCCTCCCTTTCACCATTGCACACAGAAAGTGTTTTGGTGACTCAATATAGAGGACAAGGTACAGATATCTAGGAAGCCAGAACAATACAGAAATCATTATTTTAGAGCTTCTTGCCAGTGTCATCATTGCATGACAGAGAAAGAACATATGCCCTGATACAAAAGAATTTCCAGTAGCGACTAAACAGGTGGACCTCTATTTTTCATCCCCCTCAATGGATTTTTTTAGTTGTGTCACATGCTAACTATTTTCTGCACTGTACTGCCCGGCTTGATTGCAGTACAATCCTAATTCTTAGGTGCTCTCTATGGAGTTAAGTCAAAGAACAAAAAGCTCTCTCTTCTCATCCACTGTTTGTTTGCTCTGGTTGTGTGCTTCCTCAAGTGCCTTGGATTGTGGTGTCCCAAATCATCACTGACCCTTCCTTGGGGAAGTAAAAATCAAAGAGTTTACTCCTCAAAAAGAAAAACTGCTTTTAATGTTCACCACTTTTTCGCTACCACTTGAAAAACATGGTATAAGGAAAGTACCAGAATATTTTGAGTAGATTAATTAGGAAGCAAGGGTATAAGAGGCTATATGATAGCTATTTCCAAGGGTATAAGCAAGAGTAGATTAATTAGGAATGTTATTTTAGCTATTTTTATTGTTTTGAGAGAGGAGAGTAACTCTGGCTTCAACCTTCAAGTTTGGTTATTGTTCTTGCTTCTAGGGTCGTCTTTTCTTTATTCACGCACAAGATGTGGGTTAAATTCAATTTAAGAAAAGAGTCACCTTCTTGGCCAAAGAAGCAAGGAAATTGAACCACAGTACAATTGAACAATATAGAAAATATTAGTACTGAATAGTTTAGACCTGGCTCATATAAGGCTCCATTTGATGCAATAACTCGTAACCCTGCATGAAACAAAAGGTTTAGAAGCAGCATCTGCAGAACCAAAATAGCACAGTAGCAAGGACTGTAGAGTTGTCTTCAAATTATACACCTGTTTGAAGTAACGCAGATGAGCATCCATTGTCCCACTAACAACCTCCAAAAGCTCAAATCTCTTTTTTGCCTCAACTTTAGCAAGAGCACCAACCTGAGTTTTAGAAAAGACCAAATTTTAACGATTACCTATTCGTGCATTGCATCTTTACCTGGATTTCTTAACACCTTTCTTTCAATAAGACAGATTTATTTAACACCTCACATAAAACATTTATACAGAAAAGCTGGGATGACAAAGTTACCAAATTAAAGCGTGCTTGCTCAAACGTCGATCTTGCATTGTGAAGTTCCTGGAACAGTCCTCTACCAAATTAGATTTTAAACCAAGTGATGGTACTGATAAAAATTCTCTGACAACTAATGCCTGACTGGATAGCATTTTGGATACCTCCTCTATAGCAGCAGCTACATCCATCCTAGTACCTTTCCGCAATGATAGATACTTCTCACGCGCCTGTAGCCAAAATGGACATGAAGATTAAGAAGGAACCAAGTAAACATCAAATGGCATCAAGTTCATCTCATTATCGACACAAATCATTCATTAAATGTGTTCACAAGGGCCTCTGAATGTCTTAAATGGATTCCCAACCCTCACAGAATTTGTAGATGTGAGAAAAATATGTATGAAATGTGTAGCAGGTGAAGTGGGTTAGAGGTTATGCCAATTTATTGCCTGACTTCTAACTTGAATGAGAGTCTATGAGTGGAACCCAATTCAAAGTACATCTACTTTTTTTTTTCTTTTACTTTCTTCCTTTTCGTTTTGAGGAGTGCTGGGTGAGGTGGACAAATTTCTTGGAAGAGACATTTTATTGTAGCTATACAAGGCTGTAAGGCCAGCTATGCTTCATGGCACAGATTGCTCGGCAATATGGAAACATGTCCAGATAATTAGTTTAACAGAATAAATTTGTCAAGAAAGGTTATGATGATGCCTGAAGCGATAGTAGAAAATTTATACACTCTTGATGAGTTACACAGCTGGCACCAATTAAAGACAAAAGGAGAAAAGTCCTTTAATACACATTGGCTACATAGAAAAGGAAAAAAGAATTTTGGATACGGAAGAGTGATCCAATTCAAATTAAAGACCCAAAAAGGAACAAAGTCCAAAAAGAAAATTTGTCAAGGCTGTGAGAAAACAGAGGGACAAAATTGCCCAGCATATATGAAAGGATATGGTTCTAGATAGAACCAATGGTTAAAAAAGGATTCATGTCAGAAATCCTGAATACTGGCATTCCTTATAAATGATATCCTCCAGTAAGCACGTCGGAACTTTTTTTTTTTTAATTTTCATTAGATGATCCAGGACAGCTGACAATTAAGGGCATAACTACAGACTATAATACAACACTATTTGCTATCTTTTGGAAACAATTTGGCATGGATTTTGCAATTAACACAGAGAACTTCAAATGGTTACAGGGCCTTCACAAACCACAACAATGAGGTTAAATAAATTGCCATTGGAAGATTCCTCACTTCTCAATAGATGGATGAAGGATGAGCTCAATGGCCTTTGGCTTTGTAGTAGTTTCATTAGAGAGGGGAATTCAATATCCTCCATTATAAAGGATGTCACTAACCACTGGAAGTGTGTGTTTTGGGGTTTTTGTTTTTGTTTTTGGTCATTTTGATCGTTTTTGTCTTTCTTAGCATATCCATGTATAGGTTGTTTCTATTTCTTGCTTAAAGGATGCCTCATACTTTTTTTGTATTTGTTCGATTCTCCTTAATATATCTTGCTTTCTAGACCAAAAAACCGAGAGAGAGAGAGACACAGAGAGAGAGAGAGAGAGAGAGAGAGGAGGGAGGGAGGGAGGGAGGGAGGGAGGGAGAAGGAGAGAGTAAAAGGGCTACAAAGCCCCTTCAAATGAAATTCTTTTAGGGCAAAATTCCAAAATTCACTTGAAGATGGACCTCAGAGAGGTGTGAATTTACTGACTAATTGTCATTCAAATGAAGACATCAGCAAATTATTAGCATCCAAACATCTGGTATCAGTAGTATGTAAGAGACAGCATCATGAAGACATCATACCATATTTCTACCACCAAGTTGGTTTAGCTCAGATGTATCAGTTGTTAGGCTTTGGGAAGGAGATGTAGGAAATTTAACGTAAAACAAAAAGATACTGATCTTCAAGTGTTATCTCTTTCTACGACAATGTATTAATTATCATACAGTTAGAAGCCTAGGATACCCAATTAGCTCAAACTAAGGATTAATTCTGCTCTAATTTTCCAATTGGAGCTGATTCAAAAAGGATTTAAGTAAAATCCATGAATTTGGCTGAACAAACTTGCAGCTTTGACCAGTCAACAGCATATTGAACAGCAAGAATAGTTTCTAACGTTCTACTGAAAAGTATCACGTGCTAGATTTGGTTTGGACACTTAAACAAAAGGTTAATTACCACGCCTTGTTGCCATCCATTCCAGCTGTGTCATATCTGAACTAAGCAGCATTGTATTTTTAAAATCATATGTATGTTAGGCAATACCTAGGTTCTTAGCAAAAACAAATATTTTGTTATTTCTATGCATAAAACCATATACGTAGGCATGAGTAACATAAATAGGTGCACTGAACTATACGACATCTTAGAATATGTTGATTGTGCACTATTGCTCACACTTTAGGCAACCAAAGCTGAAGTTGCATATTCCAAATAAAACTACCCCCTTTATGGTACATGGTCTTCCCAAAACTTTCTATAAATCCCACTAACACTAGTTAGACGAACTGAATGCAGAAATTTAGTATAAGACAGATGGTAATTCACCTTTCCTGGTGGTCTGATTATTAAATTTTGCCTACATAGTAGGTATGAAAACCTAAGAAAGGCGAAGAAAGTTTAAAGCACATGTTAACAGAGTATTATCAAACAAATTGCCACAATTCTGTGAAAGTGTTATTTACTGATAGCACAAGTTAAACAATGATTATGCCACAAAGAATCTCCCACAAAAAAACTAAAAAAGAAGTCGATAACAAGAACGAGAGACAAAAAGCTTTTAAGATGATAAACCAAAGGGAGGAGGTTACCTCTACAAACTTTTAAAATTTCCTCGTGCCTTAAGACTAACATATAGGCAGATGGAAACAGTACAAATCTTATGAAAAAAAGATGGAAAGAGTACTGAATACCAGTTATCAAAGATCCTGAGCATTGTGCTATGAAACGGTCAGGAAGGACCTAGGGTAGTACAAAGGAAGACATTTACAGAAGGATATTGCAGAGATTTGGAACTACAGATTACACTATCCAGTGGAGAATGATGCCAATCGGAGGAGAATGTGGAGCATTTCAAATCCATTGTTTGTTCATTGCCAAAATGTTGACTATTGCTTTTGATCAATCTGAAAGTAATTAGGTGACCTGAAAACATTTGGATCAAAAATCATACACATTCATGCCTGGTCCCTTGGCCTTTGATTCTTCCTTAATTCCACAATACTTCAAAGAGAAATTAAAAAAAAAAAGAGTTGGTCAAACTACAAGTAAAACCATCTATGTGGAGATTTAAAATATGATTTTTCTCCTGCAGCATTCTTTTATTAGCACTATGAGTTTCTGCCGTCAGTTTCCTTCCCTCTTCATTGCTACTGAAAGAAAATAAATCACTATAAACGGTTTCCTTTGACTCCTCAAGTGATGAATTTCATAATTCTACCGATGCCACCACTTCAAATGGAAAATATAAAAATTAATATTGCTAGGATTAAGAATGACAAGGCACTAACTATTGACCAAAAACAAAAAGAACATAAGGCACTAACTACTTATTCCAGCAAAGACATCCTAACTCACATAAACTCCATTAAATTCCAGGTACATGTGAAAATCAAATGCAACTCAAGACTTAAATGTACAGAACGCCCTTAAAGTCATATCCTGAGTTACTAAGATGTAATACACATTACCCACCTGGTCGTATATAACATTAGCCTTGTCAAAACGCTTCCGAGCTTCCTGCATCAACACAAAATCCATATAGACACAAAAGGAACATTGTTAGAAATGTGCTGAGGGAGAAAAAAACTGCAAAAATGGTGACAAATTTGAATATTTAAACAAACCCAATAATGAAAACAAAATAAAAAAATATGCTCTCACCATCATGTAATGCAAATTTAAAGCACGTGAAAAGTATGCTCAACCTCCAATATAAGCTACTTTAATTAGCGCAAGAGACTCTTTTATGAGCAGTGCACAAGCACATTCAATAGTTCAAATATTGTTGCAATACAATGCTGCTTCTAACTCTCTAAACAGTGAGCATGCCATGAATTCAAGTAAAACAACACAAGCGGCACCAAAAAGGTTGGAACATCACCAGATTTTGCTAGCATCAACACCATTTAATTCAAATAATGAATCTGAAGGGATAATAAATAGTACCTTGACATCGTGCAGGTCAACATTGACGAATTGTAGTAACCTATCATTTAGCATGTGCTCTACCTGAAAAAAAATATAGAATGTTACACAGGGAATTAAATAGACACAGTACCTGTATCTCCTCAACCATTATGGTAAAAGAAGTTTATTGGGAAAAAAAAACAGAATAAAAAAGTTTCACTTACAAAGCAAGCAACAACTGACAGTTATAACAAATTAACCAAGGCATATTGGTGAAGACAGCTATAATTCATCAGTACAACATGAGCATAAATTGTAGACTAATGAGAGCTATCAATGCACAGAGAAAAATTGGAGATAAAATACTAGACAACATACAATTACCCAAAACTCAGGATCATTGTACAGACAATAAAGAATACATATGCATGCAAACATAAAGATGTCATAAATTGTAAAATGGTTAATGACAAGTTTTAAAAAAATGAACAAGTATGTGGTCAGAATGGGCACAGCAGACCAAGTTCTCAAATCCAACGACCAAGTTACTGAGATGCGACAAACTAACCATGGTGGGACTTCTAAAACCATAGAACCATGTTTATGAGATCAGGTAAATATGTCACTAATGTAGTTAATTAGTAATGTACATCTAGATTTTGCAATTACTCCTTTTGGGACTTCGGAATCTGTTTCTTACACATTTTGACAGGTAACCAGCATGTTAGTCATTCAAGAAGTTAGAGGATACTTCAGATATAGTTAGCCAACAGTGTTGAAGTGGACAATCAACCTACCAAAAGTAGGGATGTATAAAAAAGTGGAGGTATCTACAATCACGCAAAAACGCCCACAAATATCCCACTAATAGCATATGGAAGCTTCAAAAAAGGCTATTGTGTGTAAACTATTGCACATTTAACAGGTGTATGTACATGGGCACATGTGCCCACGTGGCAAGCTCACGCTGTGTCATCTCTATGTCAGTGCCTCTTCATGTGTGGAGCCTCGCAAGGTGACACTTCAACTAATAGAAGCTTACCATATGTTCTCCCAATTGAGGGCCGGGGCTAACCCCCACGGTGCCTTAGCCTCAGGCCAAGCAGACGTGAACCCCAAAGAGCTTGCAAATGTCCTCCACCCTAGTGTGCCAGCCACCAATTGAATCATAGGTGCTCAGTCCCCCTTGGCTAGGCCAAATGGTATCCACCTGCTCACCTTAATCTCCACTCGTTACATATATGCCCAGTCACTCCCTCAGGCAAGACCTTGAGCACACATCTCCATCATCTGTACTTCGTTCTCCAGAGGATACCCAATAGCATGGCCCTGGAGCAGAGCCTAAGAACCCTCTTCAGGGTTTCCACCTCGGTCATGAGATGCCCAAGCAGCCAATGACCAGCACGGGAATCACCAGGGTTGTTGGCTCAGTGGCTAGAGCTGAGGGTTCGTTAGGTTGGCTCGTCACATTCTCCTTCAAGGACAAGCATCCTGACCAAGCTTAGAGAGAGAGAAAGACCACTCCAGACAAGATTGAGACACATGGCATATCTTGCCACCACTGATGTGGTTGCTAAGGCCTCTAGCCAATACAACAGCACCAGAAGTAACACGGCACCACCAATAATCATTACCTCCACTTTATTGGACCTGCAGAGGCAGCAACTTGTTCCCTTGGCACGTGTGGCCTCTTGTTCTGACTCCCCTATAAATATAAGAGGTTCACCAGCACAAAATTTGTTGTCTGACTTATATGCATGGGAATCACAAATAGCCACCAGATCTGTTGCGGCATTTCCACTGTCTGGCATTTAATCATGCCTATTTTGTGCTGGCAATATATTGCTTCCGCACAAGCAGAAGGATACATCCAGAGAAAAAATTAGTTCATGAGAGCTAAAAACAATAGAAGTTACCAGGTAAACTTCGAGATTGTTACATATCAAATTACTGTCTTCAACAAGCTCTGGAAAAATTCTCTAAGCGGAAAATAAGATGCCCAATGGACTGGCACCTTAAAATAATTATCATGCACAATAAAATAGCATCAACATCAAAGGCTATCATTCAAGTAGCAATCCTCCTCAGTGCAATCTGAAGGAATATGCTTACATAACAAACAAGAGTAGATTATTGGAGGGAAAAAAAAAGTAGAATTATAGGTGACTTGGAAAGAAAAGCAAGAAAGCTGCCACCTGTGATCGAAGAACTTCCTTGTAGGTTCCAATTTCTGTCAAAGCAATTGAAAATTTGGTCATGGCAGGGCCTGAGAAAACAAAATGAAAATTGTTCCTTAGTATCGACAGCCACCAGAACAAATAGAGATATTTACTATATGCTGGGTGCTCCAAAAACTAAGTCTGTCTAACAAACTTCCTAAACAGAGTAGCTCGCAAAAGAGGTGACATACGAAAGGGGTGGTTTATAAAAGGAGGCACACAGCTCAATTGCAGCCTGTTAAGAGTTTGTTCAAGCTCATTCACCAGCCTAAACATGCTGAACTAAAGCCTTAGCCTGTTCAGATGCTTAGGAAGACAAGCTTGAGCAGGACTAAAGTTGGTTTAGATATGCTCAGCTCGATAGGTGCAAGTCATCATATTTACCTATATTGACTAATAAATGATTTCTTCAAATTACTCTGTTATTATAATTTGCAACTGCAACTCATGCCCTTTGAAACCAACGAATGTTTAACAGGCCTCAAAGCAGTATTCACAGGCAACAATATAGCTTGGAATAAAAAGCCTCTGCACAAGAAGATGATACAAGAGGTGCTTAGATAAGCCTGATTCTTTTACCAAAGCAAGCTAAAGCACCTAGCTGGGACTGAACAAAGCACCACCAGGTTTGGCTCGTTCTTCTTGTCTATGTTAAGGACAGTTGCCACAATTGGACAAATATTTTCTTGAGTACCATTTAGAAAAGTTTGGGTAAGACATAATTGATGACCAACCAAACTAACCGATTTTCAATATAGACCAGTCATATGCCCCTGGTGTTTTTCTTACTCGAGAATACATCTGAACTGGAATGATAAGACAATGCCTCAACGAATTCACAAGCCATGGTTTCATTTGCATAATGGTCAATTAAGAAAGTGAGCCACTAGAATCATAATTAAAGACAAGTCTTTAAATCCCCATTATGTTGAAGTTGACATGAAAATTTTGCTCAATTGATAAACCATTTACCTCTCTTAGGTAATAAATTGCATACTGACCTATTGTCAGAAGCAAGGGTAACCATCTGCAGCCCCCAAAGGCAAGGGAAAATAAAAAGGCATAGCAAATTAGAAAACTCTATACTGGCAAGGGAGATTCAAACAGGCATACCTCCAAAAGCAGCACAAATTGGATCACCATGCCCTCCAAAAGTTTCAAGAGCGCTTGCAAATGCCATGTCCCTATCATATCCTTCTCCAAGCCTTTCTCTGTAAGTTTGAAAAGAAAAATAAAGCAATATACTTTAAACCACAAAAGGCCTTTGAGAAAATTTATAACAGTTTCAGTAAGATTAAAATTCTAAGGTAAACTTCAAATCACTACTTTCACCTACTCTCAAAAAGGATATCATAAGCTTCAATAGGCAAAGAAGGGAAATTAATTGATACCAACCAAGAAATTCTCATTTTGTCGTATCCAAATATTAAAAATTAATGTGGAAATTTTAACCAGTTTTGAGTTTAAAACCTACTTTTGTAGAAGACAGGCTTTATACAATCTATCTTTCATTCCTTCGTATACTGACAAGCTATCTAAATTAGATTACATGATTAGAATAGAAATGGACAAAAGAGAAACGTAAGCATCCAACAAGAAAAGTGTGACTCAACCATTCAAGGAAGAAGAGGCTTCTAGTAAGTGTAGAAGTCCAGAGATAGAATGTCAAACTACTCATTATTAGCAAACCCAAAAACCAAGTGACCACAAACAATATCCACTAATAAATCAGAAATACAGCACACAAGAAATTGCAAACCAAAAAGTAGTTGATTCACATGTCAAGAATCAATCTAACAGAGTTCTTATCTATTAGAATCCCCTATATAGGAACTGGGAGATGATGCTCTGAGAGATCTTTCTTGAGGATCACTAATTACACACTTCAAGACCTGCACATCTATGCATCGTACGTAAAGAGATGCAAGCACTAATATGAGAGACATAAATTTCCCCACAGAAAAAAAAAAAAAAGAGAGAGAGAGAGAGAGAGAGAGAAGAAAGAAAGAAAAAGGGCCATTAATAACACCGACAAGTATTCCGTTGGAAGATTTAATTAGCTCAACTTAAAAGGCAATTTTCTTTTCACCGACTTGTATCCTGTTAGAAGATTCAATCCTAGAATAGATGGGGATTTTTATAATTGTCAAGATTATTACCGAAAATTAGTTGCATAATCAAATCAGTGTGAGCCAACGCTACTGTTATTTAACTGTGCCCTAAACCTGCAAAAGGTTTGCACTTGTCACCCCTTCTCTCAAACCCACTCCAGCCCCCATTAATAGTTCCCTAAACCAGTCTGATGGGTGGACAGAGCTGGTTGCCTAAACAATCAGGTTAGTTGCATCCTCATTCTAGAAGAGGGTAATATCGCAGAAAGGATGAGTTACGGTTATGAATTGCATATTTACCAATTTGTAATGATTTTGTAAAAAGTTTAACATCTAATAGTAAAACATATTAATCATCAAAAGACACTTCAAAAAAAAAACTCAAAAAAAAAAATTGAAAAACACTTGAGTTATATTTCATAAATCAGAACATGAATGGAATCACAAGAACATACATACTGGAAGAATCTAACTTTTCCAACATAAAGAGGAAAGAGGAAGAAATTATTAATTAGTGGAACCATTCTCTATAGAAGCAAGTCCAAAGTTAAGTTGACAGTCTCAACACAAAATGTGGGAAGGATAAAGATGTAGACTTACATGTACTTGCGGCATCCTTTACAAAATTTTGAAGTTCTCTCCCTCAATGCTTCAGCGCTTTCTTCCAAACCTTGAATCTAATAGGCCAAACAATACAGCATTCAACCCTTACATCTTTTTAAGCAAATTTAAACAAACAAATGCAACACACCTTTGTATTCAATAAGCGTGTGAATCTCAAATTTTATAAGCCACAAGTGTGTGCATCTTAAAATTCTAAAAAATCAATCAAAAATCCAAAAGAGCATTCCGAAGGGCTGAACAGAAAGTATAAGAAATATATATTTTCAGTCAACCAAGTCCTCTTCCCTTCTAAGAAGTGCACATTGCACAAGCATATAGGTATTTGCGAGAACAGGCGTCGTCATCATTGCCTTTTCATCATGGTGCTGATGTCAGGCACTTCATATTCTCATAAAATTCAGTTGAAATGGATAAATAAGTCTATGTTTACATATGGAAAATTTCAGTTGTAAAAGGTTGCAAGTCAATATAACTTTCATTGAAAATACTCAAACTGCTATTTTAAATCATTTTATTCAAACGGTATGTGGGGTCGTATATTTAATAGATCTGAATTATCTTCCAAATTTTCCATGTAAACAGGACGTCAAGGCATCCCTCGATGTCTGAATAATATACATGAACCACAGCAAATGTAACCACTATTTGGGATCATCTGCATGAATATTGTTTCTCCGTCCTAGCCCCTCACTTTTGCAGCGTCATACAAATCATTACACTCCTTCTAGAGGTAGTTGCATTAGTCAAACTAATCTATTATTTTGTCCCAGTCAATGCGACCGTCAAGTTTCACTGATACATGAATTTTTGCATTTGTCTTTTTTTATCTTGCCACTCACATGTCACATAATAAACATTGGAGCCATACTTGTCAAGACTGTGAGGATGCATATCTTTCCTAGCAGTAAAACTTTCCCTAAGCCTACAATGAGAAGTTATGTAACAACTTCTAACTAGATCGAACAACATCTTCACTTGCGTAAAAAAAAAAAATCCACAAATTATTATCTGGAATTCAAAAAAAAAACTAAGGCTGAAATTAACAAAAAGTTATGATTTCAGGAATTCTCTAAGTGACTTATAATTAAAGAATCTCAACATTAGCCAGGTAATAAAAGGACCAATGCAGATGGTCACCAACTTTATTAGATATATACATATCTTCCAAAACCAAGTTGTGTACCGTCCGGTTTGCAACCCCTACTACCTCTGTCATAATGATATCTACTATGTTTCATACGTTTCGGCTTCCCTACTAGTACTAGTTAAAGTGACAAGTCATAGTAGCAT
Source organism: Euryodendron excelsum (assembly GCA_033060915.1). Taxonomy (NCBI): domain Eukaryota; kingdom Viridiplantae; phylum Streptophyta; class Magnoliopsida; order Ericales; family Pentaphylacaceae; genus Euryodendron; species Euryodendron excelsum. The sequence goes on from CM065384.1 coordinate 41,259,563, forward strand.
TAATTTATAGCATAAAGTATCCAAGAAAAACATAACTTGCCAAATTTTAGTGTGTTGCTTACAAGATGTTTTGTCAAAATCATAAATGAAAAAATATTTCATGATTTCAAAATTGAAATAGAAGCTTGCACTGTATCCAAGTTCCTTTATCAGTGACGTGAGGTCCAAATGGAGTATGGCAATATCTAAGCTACTTACCTTAGTGGCAGTCATAGTTGAAATCAAAACTATCACATTTAACCAAACTTATGGCTTTATAACACCATAGAACTAAATCGCGGTAACAGACTGAGATGTGGATGCGGTCGCGGTGTAATGGACACGGATGTCATAGAGGTTACGTAATAGGACGCGGTTATCGCGGTCGTGAATTTTTTTCTAGATGAGCAAATTTGTATAAAATGTATTGTTACGCCTGGTTTGACTTCAAAAATAAATTGTACAATTATTTTAGATGATTGTAGATGAATTTAAATGTAACATTTAAAATGTATACAGTGTATTATGCATATTATGTTTGATGGAATGTTATTCGGTTCCATTCAGAGAAAAAAAGGAGATGATGAGACTTAAAGACTTAAAAAAAACTTATTCCGTTCAAAAAAAAAAAAAGACTTAAAAACTTAGACTTAGAAAGAGAGAGAGAGAGAGAGAGAGAGAGAGAATTTATTACAAACATAAACTTTAGTGTTTAGAGAAAGAGAGACAAACAGAGAGAGAGATGATTAAAGTCGGCACGACCAAACAGAGAGAGAGATGATTAAAGTCGGCACGACCAAACAGAGAGAGAGATGATCGAAGTCGCCAAGTCACACCGACTGCGGACTGCCCACGAGTCCACGAAGATGATGGATGGAAGTCGCCCACTGCCCAACGCCCACGACGATGACAGGATCGAAGTAACCCACCCCCACTGCCCACGACGATGACACCCAGCACTCACCATTCACGGCGACACGACTTCACAGCAGATTCACGATTCACCGTTGAATCACTGTTCACGGCGTTCATTCCGAGTCTTCGACGGCCAGAATCCAAATCTGAAGTAAGCTTTTGAGTCTCCGACGGCCAGATCTGAGCTTCGGCAGTTCAAAATTTTAGATCCGAGACCTCAAAGAATCTTTCAGAATTTCTCTGATTCTCACTTTTTTCAGAATTTCTGTAAGTTTTTTAGGGTAATACTGTTGAGTTTTTGTTTGATTCTCCATTGTAACAGAGTGTAACGGCTGTAACGGCCGTTACGGCGTGTAACATCCCGTAACGGATGTTACGGGTGTTATCTGAATTTCTCCGGTACAAATGGGGTGTAACCGGAACGAGGCCTATCGTTACCGTTACGTAACAGTCGTTCGGTCCGATTTTTAGTTCTATGTATAACACTACCGACATATTACTTGTCATTATTTGTACCTAAAATAATATCCTCACTCAAAATTGACATGGATGCTGCTGAAGACTTGGAAGTACAACCTCGGACAGGTCTTAGATGACATGCCAGCCTATTTGGTAGAGCTTGACAATGACAACTGGCATATCAATAGATGATTAATTGATGGTTAATGGTACTTCAAGGCCACATGCACTTCCTTGGAGGATCAAGAGTATTTTTGAATTGCTTCAAGGAAACTTGGCATTGTAGGAGCATAATGATTTCCCACAACATGAAAGTTAAAGGTAGTTATTGGCATTGTATCTACATGGGTGTGTTGAAATCTATATAATTAGGCTCACTTCATCAATCCAAATCCAGACTTGGATCTATCATAGGAGAAGTTGAAACTTATTCCTTGGGAGTAGTTGCAACGTAATTTAGGACTGAGTTTACCTTGGATTTTTTATCCACTAGTTGGAATTCCAAGTCCCTCTCCTTTGAGAGACTTATTTTGTGATTGTTAATTACAATTGTGTGAGCGTCAACACAGCCACATAAATTGTTGGAAACACATATTTTCCTAAAAAACTTTTAGGACTATAGTCCCTCGTTTCAAGGACACTGGAGTGCCAAGTAAGGTGGCACCATCAAAACATTTGGTGGATAATCAGCAACAATAAAAAGCATAACACGAACTTCAAATGGTTAGGAGTCAGCGACTGCATAGTGAAAACCATAAATGATTTCAAGTGAGAAAGCCTTGAAGTTTTTTTTGTTTTTTTTTTTTTTTTGAGAAAGCCAAACCGCACGCAACTCGTTAAACGGAAGCAGAGGTTGAAGCTATAAACAACACACACACCCAATTCCCATCGAGGTGGGGACCAACCCAATAGAAACCCCATATGATTACGGGCCTGAAGAGCCCAACCTACATTGGGTGTAGGCCCAAAGACCGGGGAACATGCAGCAGACTATGAGATTGATTTTTTTGAGAAAGACAAACCCCACGCAACCTGTTAAACGGGAAGCGAAGGTTGAGGCTGTAAACAGTGTTAGAATATTTGCATAAAATACATCATGTAGTTCTCATTACCACAAATAAATCATAACTTAAGAATAAACCAAATTACAATACAATAATATTAACTTGATAAATAATAAAACATAGTTAAAGAAAAACAGAAAAGCTGGCCTGTGAGAATTGAGAGGCGTGATATTACTGTCCTAAAGCGACTATGCCTCCCGACATGAAGGTACAATCGGATATCAACTGCTCCAAGATTTAACCCAATTTACTCACAGCCTATCTCCTTGGGAGTCACGTCTACTAGGAGAACAATGAACCATTCCAGTCGCGGTTGCTCATAAAACAGAATATAAAAGATATAGAGAAGGTTGATAGAAGATAGTAGAATATATCTTTGTATATCATCTTTATCTATTTCTCAAACAATGCCAAGTGTGAGCCTTATATAGGCTTAAGAAACTAGTCGTTATGGCTATTGAAATCCCTAATAAATCACTATCAAGTATTGTAATGGCTCGACATAAATCGTGTAATAAACTCTATAATAAACATTACAATAAAACTTGTAACCAACTAATTAAATAGCCCAAATAAATTTTTGGAATTTTAATAAAAGAATAATATTATTCTGACAAACAATACACACACATCCAATTCCCTTCGATGTGAGCTAATGTAGTAAGAATCCACTAGCATTTTGTGTAAGCTAAAATAGTAGGTATAAAGTCTAGGAGCACTATATTTAACGAAGAAACTATTTATAACACTTGTAAGAATTTTTAAGTTTTCAAATGTAACACACATGCATGCACGATGAACTTGAGGAGTTATAATTGTTCAGTGCAGATGCCAGTTAACATATTAATAAAAACAATTTCATAATTTGGCGATTCGTATGTCACGAGATGACAACTATATACGCACAAAAAATTCAACATAAATTGGAATTTTTGGAACATGATAGTTAATACAACAAAAAACCAGTAAATTACAATATAAATTTGATTGTCGAGTATTACTTATAGTCAATAAGCATAGCTAATTATCTATGGCGTTTGTTCAAATTCACCAATTATTGTAACTTCTCAGGTGGGTGATTTTGTGAAAGCACACAAATTCTAAAGTTGAATGATAATGTACCTTGCCTAGGTATTTAAAAGAATAACTAACACAAATATCCAATGCAACATAGACCGCATTGCGAATCTAAGAGAAATGCTGGTAACATTTCGCAAATCTAAGAGAACGAAAGACGTACCTGTTGCCGGAACATCGGCGAGTCCTCTAGTTTTGCGAAATGAAACTTGCTTTCCGGTTGCCGAAACATTGGCGAGTCGTCGAATTTCTCGAAATCCATCTTCGCCTCCAGAATCAGATCCCAATCAACATTGCATCGCAGCGACGCGCAATACCTGTGGCCGATTTTCCATCTGTAATCCCATCTTTATCTCGAATGAACCGTCAACGAATTGACTCGTGCAATGCGTTCAGGTCAAATAGAAACCCTAAGTTATCGTGGGGAACACAATCGCATTGATATGCCTTTTCTTGACTGTAATCGAATTGGATGATTTTGTATAAAGAAATGCCCGAAAATACGCCACAGAGATAAGAAGAAGAAGAAGAAGAAGAAGAAGAAGAAGAAGAAGAAGAAGAAGAAGAGAGATATAGAGAATTGTTTGGGGAGCTTTCTGGATGTGAAATTGAGCCGAAATGAAGGAGGGATGGGGAGGCATGGTTGTAGCCGAATTTTCATGGCTGTCGCTAAACACACTCTCTCTCTACACGTCACTTCTCTCACCTCCTCGCGCGCGAAACCTTGTCATGCCAACACGAAGGTTTGGAGACAACGGCTATAAAAATAAAAATTTGGGCAAATTCTCCGGTAGTCCTTGGTGTCTCAATTTGCCCCTCATAATTTCAATTATAATAATTTTATCCATTAATTTTACAAAACAAACAAAATTAGTTCAATTGAAAGTTGACCAGACCAAAAAAGTATCATGTGCGCCACACGTGATGGGGCACAATGGAAGATCATCACATTTTCATGTATAACTATTTATATTAACCATCCACATCTTGCCACGTCACATTCTTATTTAAGAAACATTAAACCTTACGAAACTAAATCATCACAACACTTTTCTCTATCTTCCTTATTCTCACACCCTAAAATAGAAAAAAATATTCAATGCAACGATGATATCATGTTATTATTATTGATGTGGTATAATAAGTCAATAATATACACTTATATGAGCATGTTATAATGAAATATCGTATTAGTTAGTGAGGTAATGTTGATAAAATATTTCAACTAACTCTTTAATTTTAAGTGATAAGGATAATAATTGTATTTTGATGTAATTCTATTAACTTGTGATATCATGTCAGCTTGATAACATAGTATTACCGTTGTACTGAATATTTGCTCCTCCCTTTGTATCCCTAATTCTCACCCTATAATTTTTATGGGTCTGCTACACTCGTGCATCATTGATTCATTAGATAAAACAACAATAAAATCAAATAATTTTTTAATCATTCTTAGACAAATACAACCCAAAGCACGCTAATTCAAAACTTACAGTGATATCTAATTCAAACCAACCACCAATCCATGTAGATTTAGAGTTCCATAAACCCAACTTCAGATATAGTTTTGTGCTGTGTATATAATTACATTGTATATAACTTGTTACATATTTATTTACCTAATTTTTTATATGTGATATCAGATTTCATTCTAAGTATCATATAATTTTTCAGTGGAGGTGTTGGACAAAGGAAAGAGAAGAGAAATGAAAGAATATAAGATACACGAGTGGGGGTGGTGCTGGGTGCGAGGGTGGTTCTGGGGTGGGGCAGGGTCTTCGAAGATGGGGCGTAGGGAAGAAAAATAACTAGAGGAAGAAAAGAGGTGGTTTTTTTTTGGGGTGGTTAGTTTTGCATGAAAGGAGGGGAGCGATGGGTTTGGGTCGTTTGGTTATGGGGTAGGGATTTGATATTTTAACATATACCTCTCATGTGCACAACGTGTACTGCTCTTCCGTTTAATTTCCATACATTTGTTATAAATTGGACTAATAGTATATATTTTCAAAAATTAAAGAACAACATTATTGCAATTAGAACTATAGGGATTAAATTGAAACAAAGAGCAAATTCTAAAGACTATCCGTGTAATTTGTCCTTTTTATTTTCATTTTCTTTAAATATTGTTAAGTTCACTTGTTGGAATCATAGTTATCAAAATCGAACAGGATCGACTGTTCAATCGATTGAATCAGGAATCGGATCATGAATCAGTACGATTCAATTAATTTACTGAAAATGCATGTAAATCGGATTGAATCGAACATATATTTTTTATTTTTAAAAAATGGTGAACCAATTGCCAGTGGGCCAAATAAACTATTGACAAAAAATCAATTTATCAACTTTGGAACTCACATTCTAAAGTTACTTTTTTTTGAACTGAAAATTTGATGTATTTGTAACTCCTAAGATCAACTTGGGAGCTAGGAGTAAAATTAAATAACACTTACCACTGCTCTACTTGATTATTTGTGTTTTAATTTGTAATATAAATTATATTTAAAGTAAAATATATACATATATATATATGTGAATAAATATAATACATTTAACTTATAATACCGGTTGAACCAGTAAACCGTGAACTAGTAACCTCACCAGTTTGATGCCCGGTTCAATTCTTATAATTATAAAATGAAATAAATAATACAACTTGCTATATAACGGTAAAGTATAATCATATTTGTAATGCTAAAAAAAAATGTATGTTACAAATCACCTAATTATTAAGAATATAATTTTATTATTTAAGTGTTTGAATTAAATATGATGAGTATATACAACATATAATAATGTTATATAATATTTTGGCATGTAAATTACCCTAATATATATAAAAGCGTGATCATAAATAAAAAAATATATATTACCTAATTACCGTATTTTAATATTTAAAGTAATATAACATAATATATATAATATATGTTGATTAGGGGTAATAAAAAAACCTTATACCTCTTCACCTTAGTTGGAATTAGCAAAATTCAAAAATAATGATGGGTTTGACAGCGAATGCAATATCGTATGAATGCACATTATGTTAAGAAAGGCTAAAATGCCAAATAAATTATAGAGGGAATTACATCCATACTTTGGAAATCAACCGAAACTATTGGTTTTCTACTCCATTACATTCTTGAAGCCAAATAAATTATGGAGAAAGGAACATCACCCATCCATATTCTTTGGGACTCACATTCCGAAATTATTATGGTTAAGCAATGAACTACTCCCTTGCATTCTTGTAAAATACGAGAAACGTTGTACTTTTCAAAATAATCTGAATAATTACTCAATCACCTAGCTAATATGCTGAAAAGAAGATAGTATATATAGTTGTAGCATCCTTGATATAACACAAATTGAATATCCTTTCAATTGGACCTCGCAAATCCCTAACTTCAAAGCTAAAATAGTAGCCTTATAAGCTGCTAGAGCTTCAATGAAGCCAACATTCTCTATGTACTAAACTTTTCGCTCATGCTTATTATTAACTTTCTTTTCTAGTTATGGATGATTGCACCTATACCTATCACCCTTAATAATTAATAAATGGTAAGAAAATATCAATTTTGACAATATTTTAATTAACTGGTTATTGTATTACGTATTATATTCTAATTCTTAACAATTCATTTAGAACTCAGATTTTTTATGAAAAAAGCAAAAGAAAAGAAAAATGTGAAGAAAAAGTGAACAACAATATTCTTTATTTTTCTTTAGTTTTCTTTTACATTTTATTTTTTTCACCGAAAATACTAGTTCCAAGCGAACCTAATTAAATTTTTTAAAGTAATTTAATGTCTAAATTTTATGCACGTATGTTAAATGGTTAAAAATATTAAAATTGCCAAGATTTTAATTATTTCATAATTGCTAGAGAGTTATAGATTAATCCAATAGTAGTCCACGTTTATTCTACATCTCTCAACACCTATCCCATTATGCTCCTCCCTAGATTTGATTAGTGAATATATACAAGTTGTGATCATTGTATCATATGCTAGTTAACCTATAATTTTACACTTGAAAAGTTGAGGTTGGGTAAATTCAGGCTGAATAAATGCATATTACCAGTAATGTTTTAATTTATTTGAACATTGTTAAATTCATATTTAGATTATATCCATTCCGTTAATCAGTGAATTAGATGAGTTCATTATCAAAATTACGTTATTTTACATTTAAATATATTTCATATAATAACAAACTCATTTATTTAAAAAAATATGTTTAGGTCTGAGTTGAGTTGGCTTACTATTTTGATGTCAAACGAGTTAACATCGAAATCAATGGCAGTCAACAATCAACCGCGGTTGGGTCCTTTGTTAGGTGGGGTATGGAGCACTGAATAATTTACCAGATGAATTGACCAAAACTTCCAAGAAATGGTCAATATAGTGACCAATTTGCCCTTCTAATAGCAGCGTGGCACGTTACGGTACGGAGGTGTACCAGATTATTCCGACCAACCCAGTGCCCACACAAAGAAGACAAAAAAGAAAAAAGAAAAAGTGACCCTCCTTCCCCTCTCTCTCTCTCTCTCTCAGAACTTGCCCCATTTCAAACACAGGTTGCATGCAATGTTGTGGGTTGTTTTCAGCTGACTCTTTTCTTCTTCAGCACAAACCCCCCCCCCCCCCCCCCCCCCCCCCCCCCCCCGGCGCCCCTCTCTCTCTCAATGAAGAATTGGAGCTCTAAAATGGTTGGGCATTTTCATTTGCATGTGCGGTTTTCATTTTAAGAGGTAAGTTGTTTGTGTTTCACAGTTTCAGGTTCAGTTTAGCTACGTTTTTTGGATCTTGAAATTTGTAAAGATAAAGAAAAATGGAAGGAAGGAAAATGAAAACATATTTACTATTAGAATATATATATATTTTATTATAAATACCTATGTATTTCTTTTTTTTTTTTCAACCCAGCCAAGCAAAATTTCATTTCATTTTCCTTACTTACCTCTTTTATTTACTTATATTTATACCCCAAATCCAAGATTCAAATACAGCGTTCATAGCTGGAAAAACAGTGAAAAGTTGAGTTTTATTTCGAAGATTCCTTTTTTTTTGTTGTAGGAGTTATAATTTTAAGAGAGAGAGAGGCATAGATGAATATATTGATCTTCATTAATTCCTTATTTCTCCACTTAGCCATTTCTATCTTTATCTAGTCAATCATTCATTTGCATTACTTTCTCTTATAATCTGAACTTTAATAAAGCTTCATTTGGTTCTTGGAAACAAGAGGGAAAAGGGGAAGGAAAATAAAAGGAAAGAAACAAGCTAACCAGTTTCTTCACATTCCCGCACTGCCTTGCAACTTGCAAGGAAAACGGGTTTCTATGCTTGGATTTGGGATTTGTGGAGGAGAAGGAAAAATAATTTTTTTGACAAGTAAACACCTACATAAAAAAGAAGGGGGAAAAGAAAGGAAATAAGAAATATAGGAAACGAAAACAAAATGAAGGAAGTTAAATTATTTTATTTTGTTTGATTGATTAGGAAAATGAGAAAAACATGAGCAGGTATTTGTAAAAAAAAAAAATCTTATTTTTTGTTTGTTTATCCATAAAAAATGAATTTATTCTGACAAATCCAGGATCCAAACAAATTGGTAAAGGTAAAGGAAAGTAAAACGTGAAGGAAAATTGTTTTCCTTCATATTTTATATCCTCATTTAGAAAAAATTAAAAAAAATTCACAACATGAGATGAAATCCTAAAAAGAGAGCATAAATTATAGCTAAAACTAGAAGTTTGTTACAACTTTGATTTTAATAATTTTCCTTATTTTTTCCATAACAACCAAACAAGGAATAATGATTTTCTCTACATTTTTTCTATTTCTTTTTGTTCCTCATTCTTGGGTTCTATTTTTGACAATTTTTGTAGTGTTAGTTGCCCTGTTGCTGTTTGTTTGCTTGATTGAATGCTTTCTCTTATTTAAAGATGTGAACTATGGTTGAACTCTGAAGAAGGCCTAGAGATTGGCCTTTGGCTTATTCTTATTTGCTAAACCTGGAAGTTTTGTGAACCAGTTATTGAATTGAAGACAATAGAGAAGTGAGAGATGTATTACAATAAAGTGGAGGCCCTTCGAGAAAAAGAAGTTGCTGAAAAGTTGATTATTAGTAACAATTATGTTAGTGCCAGAGACAAATTAATAAAAGCCCGGCAACTTTTTCCATCACTTGATCACATTGTTGCAATGCTGACGGTCTGTGACATACTGTCAGCTTCCAAAAACAAATTTCCAGGTTATGACACTGATTACTACTGGCTTCTTCATCTTATGCCCTCGTCCAGTTTTCCTGACATAAGATTTCGTTACCAGAAGCTTCTCAACTTGTTGATACCTATCAAGAACAAGTTTCCGGGCACTGAATTGGCTCTTAAACTCATAGAGGATGCATTTTCCGTGCTTTCAGATAGAGACAAGCGGCTTGCATTTGATTTGAAGCGCGAAATCAGTTGGTCTGGTTATGAATCATTTGATGCACAACCATCATTTGGTCATGATATGTCAGGCAAGGGGACTGGAATTACTGCTCAAATCTCTTCCAGGTGTGGTAGGGTTTCTTCTGGTGACATTTTGGAAGGAAATAATGAAGTAGGCTTGCCAACAGACACACCTTCAGAGAGGCTAAAAGATTTGGGACCTGAGCTACTGGCTAATCATAACATTAACAAACAACATGTTATTATTAGCCTTCAAGAACCTAGTGCATCTTCTTCTAATGTCAGTTCTAGGGGAAACATTGGAGAGGAGATTGACATGCGTGTGGACGGTTTGAATGGAACTCTATCTTTGTCTTCTAATGTTGTGGCTCCGAAAAGGCTTGATCAGGACTTTTACAACTTTGGGAACACTAGAAAACCTGAGTTTTTTGAAACAGGTCAAATATGGGCTGCTCACTACCAGTCAGATGACCTTCAAAACTGTCGTTATGCTCTAATTATTGGCAACTTCATATCTTCTGTTGGGGTTAGATGGTTGAAACCAGCCCCTGTCACTAATGGTGAGAGAAGATGGTGCAATGCAGACTTGCCTGTTGCTTGTGGATCCTTTTGTCTAGATTTAGAGAATGGTGAAAAGGTGATCTCCCCAACAGTATTTTCCTACAACTGTTCTTGGCATCGTGGAGTAACGGAGGAAAAGTTTGAGATTTACCCCAAGGAAGGTGACATTTGGGCACTCTACGATGACTGGGACCTTGATGAATGGTCCTATAATCCCGAAACTGTAAAGGGATGCAAATTCAAATTGGTTGAAATCCTCTCTGATTTTTCAAAATATCTGGGCACAAATGGTGCATATTTGGTGAAGGCAGATGGTTTCAGGAGCACCTTTCAGAGACTAACGAAGGAGGGGAATCCTGTCATTCTTCAAATCTCCCCAAGCAACTTGTATATGTTATCTCACAAGGTTCCGGCATATAGGTTTACTGGTGGAGAGATCAATGGAGTTGTTAGGGGAATGTTTGAGCTTGACCAAATGGCCTTGCCAAATGATATGGATGGCCAAACTACATCAAAGGTGGAATATTCAGACAGTTCGGATGTTACTGGTTCTGCTGAACAACTTCCTTCCCTGAAGCCATATCCAGAAAACAAAATATTAGGGCCAAATTGGTCACTGAATAACTTTACCGCAGGTCAGGTGTGGGCTGTGTATGGCCAAAAACACTTGATGCCTCGGCAATATGCACGGATCAACAAGGTGAACTCAAGTAATCAAGTATGCGTTACACTTTTAGAACTTCAGCCCATTCTTGATTATGAGATCACTTGGAAAAAAGAAAGCCTACCTGTTGTCTGTGGAATATATGGGGCTAATGGGAGAAATGTGAACCTGGAAATATCACAATTCTCCCATCTAGTTAGGTGCCAAAAAAGCACGACCACGTCAATCTACAAAATCTACCCAACGAAGGGTGAGATTTGGGCTATGTACAAGAAGTGGAATGACAAATGGAAACACTTTGATTATGAAAAAAGCCTATGCGATGTTGTTGAAATTCTATCGGACTTTTCAGAAGGAGGTGGAATGATGATAGCCAGGCTGAGAGAGGTGAAGGGTTGCCTGACTTTCTTCCACAAGCAACAATTTGATGGATTTGATCTGACTCGTGTAGTTTCAAAACCCGAGTTGATTGGTTTCTCTCATCAAATTCCAGCTTTCAGAGTGCCGGGAATTGGACGGTATGGCATCCCGGAAAGTTCTTGGCATTTGGAACCCAATGCTTTGCCCTGCAAGTATGGTTCTGAATCTGGCACCATTAGAGATCCTGTAATTGCGTAATATGCATGGCTGACTACAGGTTAGTGTGGATACAAAAAGAAACATGACTTGGGATTTCTTCTATTACTGAATATGTGATGTGAATTGATGAAAAACTATCAAAAGGGCCTTAAACCGCACTGTTTGTGAATATAAGCAAATGCCTAGTACATTATAAAGTTAGTTTTCTTAGTAATGAGATCTCCAAGACCATACTGTAGACCTCTTTCTGTGTTGCAACTCTATTGACCCACTGAGCTTTGAGTTACCTGAAACTTTGGTTGAACTATGGTTGTCTTACAGCTCCTATGTTTGTTTTTTAAAGAAATGTCCAAGAATCAGAGTAAGTTATTGGGCTCTGTTTGGTCAGTTCCAAAACAATCCTTCTAAGAGCAAAAGTCCATTGTGGGTTAAAGGCAAGAAATCTGAGCAAATTTTTATGTCTTAGGTTTCTGACATGTCAAAACCAGAGTATTTTAGTGGGAGAGGGAGGGATGGATGAAATGTCAGGTCAATGAAGACCCCAGTATGATTGAAGATGTTGCATCTTCCAATTGTCCTGAGCATTTTCAGAAGCAGAGACATTGTTTTTTTTTTTTTTTTTGAATAAGTAATTTATTTAACATTATTGATATTTTTCAGCAGACTCACCACCATTTTTTCTTTGCTGGGAGGGGTTCCTACCAATTATACCTTGTAGCTATCAATGTTCAAGTGCTGTGTTCTATTGCAAAATTGCATTAGGCAATGCATACACATTGTGATTTTCAAATGATTTAATCAGGTAAGTATCACAATCAAGACAAATTACAAATTATAATAATACAAGCATGCAAGGCAAAACCCTGTCTGTGTATTCCGACTCATTCCGGAATAAGAAGATTAAGAGAAAATGTGGGTAAAAGCGAAGGTTTTGTTTTCAGACACTATCAATGTATATAAATTTTTTTTTTTTAACAGAAGTAGCTTGAATGATGCCTAATGTTGTTAAACGATGTAACTATTCTATTTCATGGTACTTGTATTCAATATTAACTTTACAGATATTATGCATTTTATTTTATATCTAAAAACAATTTTGAGATGTCTTGTTAGCGACTTGAATTTGTCATCAACGAATCCAAATACGTAAATGACAACCCACTGATTCTTATACCAACTTTTGTAATCTTATTAACTGGAAAAATATTTGATTGGAGTGAATAATCAGTAAGAATAGGCCCGCTATGAAAACCTTTTTTTTTTTAAATTTATTTTTGGGCAAATGGGAATGAGAAAGAAACAGAAGGCAATAGCACAACACCCAGGCATTCGAGGCCGTGTCGGTCTGGATAAAGGGCCCTGAACTAGGAGAGGAACTATTCAAAAATCAAAATGATCAAGTCTTACGTGCTAACTAATATTTCAAGATTTAATTCAACGTGGTGTGAAAATTAAAAAGTGAAAAATTGTGCACGAAAAATAGGTAGGTCATAGGTGAAGGTCACAGAAGGGTTTAACTCTTTAAGTGAGTGTACAATTGAAAAGTCGCGCTTCTTAATTATTACATATGGCTTACGCAGTCCGTGGTCACTCCCGTCCCAAATCCGCCAATGCAAAATTTCCAGTGGCGGCCCGTCTCCCCAGTTGAATGGTTCTACTTCTACCCCTAGTTTTTGTTAATATAAACAACTAAAGAAAGGAAAAAAAAAACTAGTTCAAGAATGGCAATTTTGAATCTCTGTCTGTTTTCATCCTCTTCAACTAGGATAAAGTAGGGATATCTCATGATTCCTCATACCAACCACCGGAATATGAGCTAAAAACAGTCTACAATACCTACATTTGGAATTCCAAGGATCTAGGATGTCCTATCACTTCAATTTCGTAAACCAACAACAATCTGTTCCATGTACAAGTCCCACCCATAAATGAAGCACTTTCCACCAAGGCAAGCTGAAAGCAACCAGCTGTGATAAACTTCAAGAATTGAATGTTAATTTAATTCAGGCACATATATGGTATCAAGAATTCAAGATTGAGGAACATCGTTTGGATGTCAAGCACAAAACTAGGCCAAAATCACGACCAAATTCATGCTCTATCTAAACCAACTCCAAAAATTGCATTAAAGTAAGAAAAATTACAGTCTAGGGAAAAGGAATGCTGTGCATAATCCCAAAGAACTACAGTTATCATCGTTCTTAGTTCAACTAAAAAAACATAGTGAAGAACAATATGAAAAATCAAACTTTGTTCAAGTTTACAAAGTCGTTTCGTAGTAGGACGCATGCAGAAAGGAAAAAGTAAAGTCTCAACTGACATTTTCTTGTTTCCATTGCAAAGCCTCACTTCATAGCTTTGAAGAATCCTAAACACATCTTACCGTATTCCTAACACTAGTAGTATATAACCTGTTGCCTATACTTAAGACACCATCAATCCACTATGTTGTGATTCTCTACAAAGCAGGAACCCGAAAAAATAAACCAATCTGTCCTCTGACTACAGTATGTTTCTCAACCGTATTATTGCCTGCAGGATGGTTACCTCACCCATTTTGTTTCTGCACAATATATACCAGACAAAATGGAATTGGTAAAAAAAAACTAGAGAACGAATGGTTTAAATCACAAACAGCCATCCACATCCCAAATCAAGGCTATCTTCCAAATATTCCATTCCACCATATTCAAAGCATCCCAAGCAGATGTATTAGGGGAATAATTATCCCATTATCATTCGAACTCTTTGATGTCTCCACAGTGAGTATTTGAGAAAAATTATGGCAGCCCACATGGGCGGCTCCACCCTATGTCCAGAGGAGGGGTCAGTTGAACTCTTGAAAAAAAAAAATTTACTGAGTAAAATTTTGTAATTTTATTTTATAGAACCTTTGAAACCTTTGGATATTAATCTTGAATTCAGTAGTTATCCTAATATTGAGGCGAATATAGAGTTACTTCCTTGTGTGGCTTGCTTGAACCTTAGTGGTTTATTTTTTACTTTTGATAAGCATCCCTTCCACTTGATTAAGAATATTGACAATTATCAAATGACTTGATCATAATTAGAGATAGCACTTGACAATTAAATTCATAAACTACATTGTTGATATGCACTCTAACAACGAGTTTTTTGAACTCAAAAGAATTGGTGATCTTGCTAGAAAGTTAGTAGAGACAAAGAAAGATATCATATATCCATCAATTTATTTGCTTGTGAAATTAACATTACTTTTACCCGTCGCGACTGCAACCTTAGAAAGAGGTTTTTTGACAATAAAACTTACAAATAATTATTTGTGTAACCGAATGAGAGTTCAATGGATGAATGATTATTTGATTACATATATTAAAAATGATGTATTTGATAGTATTAACAATGAGCTTATTATACAATGATTTCAGAATATGAAATCTCATCGAGGACAATTGTAAAGTTCATGTATTTGTATTTATTTTTGTTAAAATAATAATATCAGTTTATAAAAATCACCTTTTGTTTACGATTTGAGAATTTTAAACTAACTTGTCAATTTACTGGGGCCGGCCCGGCCAGACTTAATATTTTAATATATATGCAATGTAAAATATATAAAATATGTTTTAATAGGTAATGGATATTGCTAAAGTAAATTTTTTAATTTGTAAAATTTATGCTTTTGAATGACATCCCTGGCAAAAAATTTTAGAATTGCCACTGGCAGCCCATGTCAAAATCTTTGTTGTTCGCGGAGTCTGGTAAGCCAGAATTGTCAATTTCACAATAACTTCACCCATGTTTCCTCCAAACATGAATCCCAAAATTTGATTGCAGGATTCAGAAATCTTTATGCATGGGCAAAGGATAAATTACAGATGCAAAATCTGAACAAATCTTTGAGAACGGAAGAGAGAACAAATAAATACGAGACAACCTAAAGAGGTCCTCATCGCCAAAGCCTACTTATGAAGCCCTTTTTGTCTTTCTTCATCCTGTTTTCTAGTGATGGAAATTCAATTGCATTATAGGCAGGGTCCAAAACAATTGGATTGCGAAGGATTGAATTCAGTAGTTATCCTAATATTGAGGCGAATATGGACTTCCTTGTGTGGCTTGCTTGAATGTTTATTTTTGATGGGAAGGCTTCAATACAAGGAACTCCTTTCGTGATATGCGCTCCAACAACGAATATCTACTTTTTCGAATCACCAACTGCGGATTCATAGACATCTAATTTTTCAATAAGATATTTTTCCAGCTGAAAAGTTGAAATCAGCAAATGACCGGTGTCAAAATACATGGACATTCAAATGTATATTAATAAATTGTAAATAACTTGGATGAGATACCTTTTAGTCATAATAAAAAGAAAGGTAAATTACATTAACTATACCTAAAATTTTACAAAATATAAAAAAATATTCCTCACACACTGATAATTATACTGACTATAATTTATTTTTAAACAATTACACTGACTACCATTCAATTTTTAAACAAAGAAACATATACCTCCTTCTGTTAAAATAATCCTTAATCAACACAGAATGAAATTACTTTGACTGCATAAGTATTTAAAAAGTTGTTAAATTCCCATTTTGCCCTTTATAAGATGCTTAGTTTAGCTTTTTTCTTTTGTTAATTCATTTTCTCCCGTCTCTCTCATCTCCCTCCCCTCTCACGATCTGCTCATACAACTAGCCAGACCACCATAGCCAAAAAAAACCCCTCCCCCAGCAAAACCACATCACCAAACCGACATTCCGCATCTCTTTTACAGCTATCCGGCCCACCATATATGCATATACGCCCATATCAAACCCCACCTCCATCTCCGTGACCAAACCCCATTTACAAGCTGAAGCTTCAAAGCCCAAACCCCAATTCTCTCTCTCTCTCTCTCTCTCTCTCTCTCTCTCTGTGGACGAAGCTCCATTTCTATTTAGTTGATAGAGTCGCCGATTTCATTACTTCTCTCCTCCGAAAATCAAAAAACCCCAAATTGCATTACCCTCTTTCAAAATATTAAAAATCGAAGCATCGATTTGCATTCGAATGGAAGCCAAAGCAACAACTCACATACATATATATATTGAGAAAAAAGTGGAGGGTTTGTGATGAGTTGGTGACTTTGGTGGTGAATGGGTGGGCCATAGTGATGGCAAAGATTAGATTCAATCGATATGGGTTTGGGTGTGAGGGTTTCTCCCACAATGGGTGACTGCAAATTGTCTATGCATGAGTAGTCTACATATATGTATACTTGTGTGTATATATATATGTATCTACGTATAGATTATTTAAGTTGGAGTCTTATGCCTAATGGAGCTATTTCCACCTCTTGTAGTGATATTTTTTCTTTGTTTCTGGGTTTGGTTTTTTTTGCTGGATACCTCTTGTGGTGGTTGTGGTGGAGGGAGACCGTGAAAGAGAGAGGTTGTTTGATTTATTTTATTTTATGCATTTATTTTATTTGGTTTGATCATTGGTCTGTTTGTATATGGTACGTACTGGAAAATTGACATAGTTTGTAAGAGTATAAAAGTAATTTTAATCTTTTAGTTAGCTTTGCTGACTAAGAGGGATAATATGTTACAATATTTTAAAAGAAAAAAAAGATAGTATAATTATCAGTATGTGAAGAGTATTATCTCACATTTCGTAAAATAATTAGTGTAATTTATCTTAAAAAGAAAAATAGTTAAAAATCAACTGAGTTCAATACTCTTTCTCACTCCCCTACTCTGAGAGAGAGAGAGAGAGTAACGATAGACGTTTGACTCAAAAAAAATAATAAATTATATTAATAACAATTATGACCAAACAAATGGCAAACACAAGGACAAGCTCCAATACTAGTGAGCTCTAATGGCCATGGGACATGTCAAGTGTGGACACGCCCAAACTAAAGGAGTTTAAAGGCATGCGAGATGTCAAAGAAGTAGAAAACTTCATATGGCAAATGAAACGATACTTCGAGGCTTAAGACTTGAGGAAGAGCAAGCAAAGGTACATATTGCGACCCTTTTCCTCACCAATAATGCAATGTTATGGTGGCAAAGGAAACATGCAGATATGAAAAAATGCCTTTGCATCATAGCTATTTGGGAGGACTTTAAGAAGTAATTGAAGAGGCAATTCTTTTTGAAAAATGTGATTTATAAAGCGAGGAAGAAACTGCGAGAACTCAAACACAAGACCACCATTAGTGACTATGTAAGGGAATTCATAACCCTTATGCTTCAAATTCCTAACTTAGCTACCGATGATCTCCCATTTTATTTCATTGATGGACTCCAAAACTAAGCCAAGCAAGATTTGCAACGCCATATAGTGAAAGACGTATACAAAACTATTGTGATTGCCAAGTCCCTCACGGAATATCAAAGAAGTGATAAAGGTGAGTCCTCCAAACCCAAGCAGCCTAAGAATAATTCTGCTAAAGGTGGAGGAGATAAGGGCAAGGGTATGACAAAGGGAGGAGATGGCAAATTTTCCTCAATAAAGGAGTATGAAGACAAAAAGAAAACACACTCATCCCAAATTTGCTACTTTGTGTGCAAGTGGCCACACTGGATGAGAGAATGCCCCAAGCTTGGGTCATTGGCTGACATGGTGGAAGAGTAGGAAACTCAGACTAGCCAAGACCAAGATATGAAATATATGGGATCTATATGGCTTCTCAACGCTTTGAAAGCTGAACCTTTACCCCAAGCAACAAAAAGCAAAGTACTTATGTATGTGGAGGTACTCTTGAATGGGAAGCCCACCCAAGAGATGGTAGACACTGGGGCAACTCATAATTTCATCACTCCAGATGAGGCCAAAAGGATTGGCCTAAGGGTTTCTAATGATGAGGGTTGGCTTAAAATAGTTAACATTACAGCTAAACCTTTCAACAGCATAGCTCATAGGGTTGAGGTATGTCTTGGCACTTGGAAGGGAACAGTGGATTTCTTGGTGGCACCTATAGATGATTTCAAGATTGTTCTTGGCATGGACTTCCTATGGAAGATGAACAAGTTTCCTATGCTATATTATGATTCTATGTTCATCTCAGAGAAAAACTCTCCTTGCCTAGTACCAGCTTCACCTGGACCCCAGGCCACGAAGACCTTGTCATCCATACAGGTTAAGAGGGGAAAAGGGATAGTTATTTACCTTGCGACTTTAAAGGAAGTTCATCCTGTGGAGGAGTCTCGTGAAGACCTTCCCCAAGCCATCAAAGATGTCCTTAACGAGTATGAGGAAGTGATGCCATCCAAGCTACCAAGACAGTTACCACCCAAGCGTGAGGAGGACCATAAGATTGAGTTGAAACTAGGAGCGAAACTGCCCGCCATGACACGCTACAGGATGGCCCTGTTAGAGTTGAAGGAGCTCATAAGACAACTAAAAGCATTGCATGATGCAGGACACATCAAGCCATTAAAGGGGCCTTATAGGGCCCTGAATTATTTCAAAAGCAAGCAAGATGGTAGGACTTCTTGCCCAAGTTTGACTATATGATGGAGTATAAACCCGGCTAGGCCAAAGTGGTTGCAGACGCTTTGAACCATAAGGTAGAGCTGTTAGCAATAAGCCAAGCCAATGGGGCATGATTGCATGGATTAAAGAAAGGCTCAAACATGATTTGATTTCCCGACAACTTTTGGAGATGGCTAGAGAAGGCAAGACCAATAGGTTTTGGACTGAGGATGATCTTTTCTACACCATCAATCTTCTTAGGATAGAACTTCACTTCTCCACAAGTTTTCATCCATCGACAAATGAACAGACAGAACTGGTAAACGCCTTATTGGAGTGTTACTTGAGACATTTTATAAGTGCTAACCAGAGAGACTTGGCAAAGCTCTTGGATGTGGCACAGTTTTCCTATAACTTACAAAGGAGTGAGTCCACTAGAAGAAGTCCCTTCGAGATAGCAATTGGGAAACAACTGCTCACCCCACATACATTGGCTGCTACTTACAAGGGGAAAAGCTTAGGGGCTTATCACATGGCTAAGACCTGGCAAGAGCAAGTTGACAAAACCTGCTCTTACATTGTCAAAGCTGCTAAAAGGATAAAGAAATGGGCAGATAGGAAGAGGCGACCAACGGAGTATTGCATGGGAGATATAATGATGGTGAAGCTTCTTCCCCAATAATTCAAGGCCTTCATAAAGGTACACAAAGGATTGATACACAAGTATGAAGGCCCTTTCAGGGTACTTAGTAAGGTAAGCAAGGATTTCTATAATCTTAACCTACCCCCTAGCTTGAAGATACATCTTGTCTTCCATGCCAACGTATTGAAGACTTACCATGAAGACGAGGATGACCCAAGCAAGAATATCTTACAAGGGGCACCTCCAAATATGATTAAGTCATTTAATAGAGAGGTTGAGGAGGTGCTTGCTAACCAAGTAGTGCGACAGAGAGGAGTACCACCAAGTACTCAATTCTTGATCAAGTAGAATGGAATGCCAGAGAGCGAGGCTAGTTGGGAATCACAAGAAGACCTTTGGTAATTCGAAGACCACCGACGGCGATACGGAGATAATAAAGCGACGATGACATCACTGAAATAGGTGGGAGAGAGTGTTATGCGCCGCATAGGAACACCGGATTTCTTGCATGCAAAAAAACTTAAAAAATTCTGAAATAGTGGAGAGATCTCTAAAAAGTTCTATAAGGCTCTAGAATCATGGAGAGATTTCCAAGTTTCTCTAAAATTTCCTAAAAGACTCTTGTGTAGTCTAGAGTTTTCTAGAATATTTTATAGTAGTTTAAACTTGATATTCTAAAATGTCTCTAGAATGTTTAATGTAAATATCTTAGATATTTTATAAGAAAGGAGGTAGGAAGATTCTAAAAGATCACTATCCACCGTAGGATTGAATTAATCACCACTGTCTATTGTGGAGGTAGAGAACTATATAAAGGGGAGGTCTCATTTGACCAAACCATTGTAATCTTCTCTAGTGTAATATAAAAATCATATTCTCTCAAACTCTCTAGCCTTCCTTTGTATAAACTTTTGTTTTTCTCAAGTTGTAGGCTGACTTAACTTTGCCAAGAAGGTGAGTCTAGGTAAGTGCCGGCATGGTTGCGTTGGTGGAAGTCAAGGCCATGACAGCTTTCTGTTCCTCCTCTTCTGAGAGTTCCTATAGAAGCCAACCTTTTGTTCGAAAATCAAGCAATCCAATTCATGATACTCAATTAACTTGTGCCTAATGCTTGCCCAAGTAGTCCTAGGCATTGTAATCTGCAATTTACAAAAAATTAAATCAGGAATCAACGTTTTCCTTCAACATTAGGATACAAAATCATAGTAGAAAGGAAAATCAATAATGTAGATATTGCTGTATAGAAAGCCAACCTTTTGTACGAGAATCAAACGGTCAAATTCGTCAACGTGCTTCGACTTGTGTTTAATGCTTGCCTAGTAGTCCTAGGCATTGTAATCTGTAATTTACAAAAAAAATGAATCAGCAATCAATGTTTTTCTTCAACATTAGGCTACAAAATCACAGTAGAAAGAAACATCAATAATGTAGTTGTTGATGTGATTTTGTTTTATATCAAATAATATATATATTGAACGTCATGATACAGAATCAGCCTTACATTACACTAACAAAACAAGCAATCAGCTTCAAATTAAATAACCAATATCTCAGGATGTTTTCTTATGAATGACATAAATTTTACAATTAGAAAAGAAGGAAGGGACTTATACGGCATATGAAACATCATAAAGTTAGGGAATATAAGAAAATGCTTAGTACATCATGATGGGGATTGATCCTGGTCGGGTACCTCGTTTGGCCGTAGCCTTGTTTGGATACTCTCTCCCATTGATCCCACATCGGTCGGGGACTTCCTCCCCCACCACCATATAACCCTTTGGGCCACATGGAGTGAGTAACCCAATAGCCAGCCCAAGGGTTGCTTGCTGGGCCACAGCCGGTCCGCTTCTCTCCCAAGGGGTTCTGGGCGGTTGTCGGTTGGGGGTGAACCCGAAAGCGCAGGGGGTGGTGTTCCGCCCCCTAAACAAAAAGGCACCTTTTCTTATGGGGATTGATCCTGGTCGGGTACCTTGTTTGGCCGTAGCCATGTTTGGATACTCCCTCCCATTGATCCCACATCAGTCGGGGACTTCCTCTCCCACCACCATATAACCCTTTGGGCCACATGGAGTGAATAGCCCAGTAGCAAGGTCATAAAGTTAGTTTTGTTAGTGAATGAGATTTCTAAGACAATATTGTAGACCTCTTTATGTGTTGCAACTCTATTGACCCACTAAGCTTTGAGTTATCTGGAACTTTGGCTAAACTATGGTTGTCTTACAGGCTCCTATATATGTTTGTTATTTTAAGAAATGTCCAAGAACTAGAATAAGTTATTGGGTTATGTTTGGTCAGTTCCAAAACAATCCTCTAACTGCAAAAGTCCATTACGGGTTAAAAGCAAGAAAAAAATCTCAGAAAATTTCAGAAAATTTTTATATCTTAGGTTCCTGACCTGTCAAAACCAGAGTATTGTAGTGAGAGAGGGAGGGAGGGATGAAATGTCAGGTCAATGAAGACCCCAGTATAATTGAAGACGTTGCAACTTCTAATTGTCCTGAGCATTTTCAGAAGCAGAGTTACTTTGTTTAACATTGTTTTTTTTTTTTTAGATAAATAATTTATTTAACATTATTGATATTTTTCACCAGACTCACCACCAATTTTTCCTTTGCTAGAAGGGGTTCAGACCATGAAAAAGTATAGGTCCAACCGAATTCATTCCATTTGGGACGGAGATGGAGGTAGGGATGGAGGTTGAATTGAAAATCTATGCGGAGATGGACTAAGTTATTCCTCAACCCACACCTCCACCCCAGTTCCCCGCTTTTAACATTTTTTTTATTTTTTTTATATAGGCCATATGAAGTTTATTCTAGTGTTTGGTGTGCTATTGATATATACCATCATTAGGTTTTGTGTTGAATGGTGTCTAACATATGTTCAATAGTTTTTTAATGTTGTTTGTTGAATGGGCTTTTAATTTATTATTTTAAATTTTAGTTTCTTTTAACAGTATAATAATACCATTTTGACGTATATGCAACCCAAAATGTTTGGAGGTTAATTTCCTCTTACTGTCAAGTGAAGACCATAAGACTATTAATATTCCTTATATCTTAGTTTTTTTTTTTTCTATTTTTTTTTTCTTGGTTTATGTTGTTTGTTTTCTTTGTACCAAAAAGAAAAAAAAAACTTAGGCTTGGGTTTGGACTAGGGGCGGGGGTGAAGGCGGAGGGCGGGGACATGGGGGAAAGTGGAGATAGAGGCAGGCTTGTACCTATGAAGACGGGGATAGAGGTCTAAATTAATCTCTATACAAAAATGAAAGCGGGAATAGAGGTTAGATGGAGGCGGAGATAAAAATCTCAACATCCACCCTAACCCGGTCCATGGTCATTCCCACTTCTCACCAATTGTGCCTTTTACTATCACTGTTCAAGTGCTGTTTCTATTACAAAATTGCCTTTGGCAATAATGCATACACATGAGGATTTTCAAATTATTTAATCAGGTAAAGTATCACAACCACACAATTTGTTAAAGTAGTGTGTCACATATGGTTTTCAATACAGGTGCTGTTTGGTTTGCAATTAGAAACTGCTTCATTTAAAAACAGAAATCAATGCTAATTTAGCTTTGCATGCAAAAACAGTTCTGTAATCTAAGTGAGGCAATGCTTTAAGTTCCATCTTTCAAGAAACCCAGATTTGGAAAACTATTAAACCTAAGAAGGCAAGCTTTTGGTTTTGGCATTTGGAAATACTTCACTTTGCACTTAAAAGGCATCTATTATGTATGCCACAAGAAAATTATTATTCTTATATAAAATATCCCGATAGAATAACATTTTTATAATTAAGAACCATTGTGATAAGGTGTTTTGTTTTAAAATAAAAAATTCTTATTCAACCACATCATTATATACATAAATTTTGTATGAATTTTCTTATATAGCATTACCTTTGCTGAATGTACTGCATTAGTGTGATGTGTTGTGACTCTCTACAAAGCAGGAAATAAAAATACCAATACGTCCTTTGACTCCAGTATGTTTCTCAACCTTATTACTGCCTGAAGTATGACTCCTCAACCACATTGTTTCTACACAATATATACCAGATAAAATGGAATTGGTAAAAAAATAAAACCAGAAAAGGCATGGTTTAAATCACAAACAGCCATTCACATCCCAAATCAAGGCTATCTTCCAAATTCTATTCCATTCCACCATATTCAAAGCATCCCAAGTAGATGTATCAAGGGGTAATTATCCCATTCTCATTTCAGACTCTTCGATGTTTCCAGAGTGAGTACTTGAGAAAAATTATGGCAGCCCATGTCAAAATCTTTGTTGTTCGCAGAGTCTAATAAGCCAAAATTGTCAATTTCACAAAAACTTCACCCATGTTTCCTCCAAACATGAATCCCAAAATTTGATTGCAGGATTCAGAGATCTTTATGCATGGGCAAAGGATAAATTACAAATGCAAAATCTGAACAAATCTTTGAGTACGGAAGGGAGAACAAATAAATCCGGGACAACCTAAAGAGGTCCTTATCGCCACAGCCTACTTATGAAGCCCTTTTTGTCTTTCTTCATCCTGTTTTCAAGTGATGGAAATTCAATTGCATTATAGGCAAGGTCCAAAACAATTGGATTACGAGGGATTGCTTGGAATGCTGGTGGGAAGGCTTCAATACGAGGAACTCCTTTCGTGTTCGAATCACCAACTGCGGATTCATATGCGTCTAATTTTTCAGTAAGATATTTTTCCAGCTGAAAAGTTGAAATCAGCAAATGACCAGTGTCAGAATAGCCATGGGCACACAGATGTATATTAATAGACTGGAAATAAACTTGGATGAGAGACCTTTTAGTCATAAGAAAAAGAACGATAGTTAAACTCCAGCTGAGTTAAATACTCTCTCTCTCTCTCTCCTACTCTGAGAGAGAGAGAGAGAGAGAGAGAGTAATTCATAAGAAACAATAAATTGTATTAAGAATAACAGCTATGACCAAACAAATGACAAACACATAAACAAGCAAACAGCAAAAATAAATAAATCAAGCAACAGATGTGGAAGAAAATTATGAACCCAATTTAGGTTAACATCTAAGATCCCTTCGAACATTCAATACTGCAAACAAGTAACTGAAGAAAGCAGTTGACAAATACACTGGCACGGAATCTTACTAAGAAAAAAAGAAGAAAATACGCTGGCATGGAGCAAATAGGAATGGTGGTGGTCGAGGCTTAGAGATGGTGGATGGTGGTTGGTGCTTGATGGCTAACTTGAAGAGTAGGTTGTGGGTGTCAATTGTGCACATATGTACTCGAGCATTAGGATCACCCAAATGGTCAATTTAGAATCCATAAATCCAAAATTTTGACATAATGACTACATGAAGCAGCATGTGCACAATCTAAATTACAGGTGAGAGCAATTTTCTGCAAAGAAATGAAGCATGCAAGTATTAGCCAGGAACAATTACAGTATTCAAACTGAACCAATGCTTGCTATTTATATTCTGAAGCCTGTTTCCCAGACACTGGCCTGCATAGTCAGCTGAACCCACGTTTTCCGGGTCAAAAGCAAAGTAGCCAACTAACACGGGATAGGCTTGTGCTTTTTAATGTCAGAACTGCCTCACTTACTGAGAGCCTGAGAGGCAGAAATATAACTTATGGACTATCTTTAGCTTTTTGCATTGTATACACTGGCCAACTGTTTGGATTTTCCAAACAGCACCCTTCATTTCTACACGAGTCTAGATAAAACACATGACCTCCTGGGATGAATGTTGCCGTGAAGTCATTCACATATCAGAGTTACATCTAAGAAGGCAACTAACTAGTAGGCATTAGATGTGCTTTTTCTAAGAAAGGCAAGTAGAAAACGCTAAGCTAAATGGTACCTTCTTATCAGCTCCAGTTAATGATATTGTAGAGATCTTTTTTGAGAGATTCTCTGGAGCCTTCTCCTCTTCTATGATTCCTGTTGCATGCTCTATGCAGCTATTAGACCTACTGTCATCATATAACATATTCAATTCCTTGATCATTCCCTGTTGCAGAAGAGGAAAAACAAGTTGATGTGGGAAGGTTAAAACAGTTAAAAACAGAGTAATTTGCATTAATATATTTGTCTTTGGATACAAATCTTAAAGAAAAACGTATAAATATCAGTATGCTGATAATCCTTTAAGAGAATTATGAATTAGTGGAAGTAAAGATTCCCAACCATATTATACTAATGCTGTGTTTGGAACCCGAATTTATCAACGGAAAAGCAAAGGAAAAGGAAAAAGAAAAGGAAAAGGTGATGCAAAAAAGAACAAAATGAAAGAGGATTTTTGTTCCTTTTCCCCTCACCTTTTCCTTTTCTTTTCTATCACCAAATCCTTGATCTAAACACAGCATAACTGAATGGTTAAAACTAGTAGGAAAATTCCTTCAGATATGAACTTGAGAAGGATTATAAATCACACGATGTCAGCAACTCCATCACTATATGCAGCTGCATATAATTTCCATGGAGGAAATCTATAAATATACTATGCTACAAAGTAAAGCAGTCATAAAAAAAAACACCTGATCAGCAATACTCAGACTTTGAAGTTTTTTCTGGGCATCATAAGCTAGAGGGCCAGCACGGCAATATAATGCATATGCTTCAGTCCTCTTTCCAGCCGAACTGTAGGATTTAGCTAAGTAAAAGCACCTGTGAGCAAATTGAGAGGCCTTTCAATTAATATAATCTGGAAAAAAATAATTATTTTCACTAAAATGTCAAATGGAAGCAGAATTCACCCTAGCAGTTTTCTAAACTTCTTGTCACAGAAGCAAACTACAGTGAACAAGGACTATCAATTTGCAATAACATGATTGTTAGGATGATAACTGGAAAAAAAAAAGATCAGAGACCTCCACATATTCAAATATCCTTCAAATGTCAATGAAAATTAAAGCAATGGAAGTGCAATTAATTTGTTATTGTCGTATTGCCTTTCTATGAGATTTATTTATTTACATCTCTTTTTGGTGGAGTTGGTGAATAGTTTCCCAGAAGAAGAAAATCCAACAGCAGTGGACAGCATGAAGCCTTAATATTCCTCAAACATGAGAATAGCAATATGCCACTCAACTCCAAAACCACCTGTGTGTTAAAGTGCTTCCGTGATATGATCAAAAGATCCAGACAAGCAAGAAGACCCCTCACGAAACATACTGACAACAGAAAAAAGTAAAGAATTGTACATAAATGCATATTGACGATGGTAAAAGAAATGTTGTAAAGCATGCATTATACTACATAGTGCTTTTGGGGGTGGAATATGGCCAGTGCTAAAAAACCTGTAAATAGATGAGGATAAGTGAAATGAGAATTGAGAGGGATAAGCCCGACAAAGAAATAAGAAATGAAGACAGCACAAAATAAGAGGATGTCAACCAAGTTACTAAAGGCATACAGAACCAAAAACCAATTTCAAAGACTAGTAAAAACTGAGATGATTCGTGTTAACGATATAAGGATAAAGAAAAGGGGGATGTGTAGGGATGTCCAAAAAACCCATTCATTCGGCTTCCCGACCAGTTCAGGGTGGGCTCGGGGGAAAGGTGCCCAACCAGAACCCATACCGACGACTTTGCTCTACCTCCATTCTCGAATCTGTTTGGACTGTGATTGTGAAGAGAACTTTGATCCTTCATCATCACAGAAAACCCAATTCATGTACTCACCTAGAAGGCCTGCAGAATCCAAGTCCATACCCAGCACCACCGGCACCGATGCCGGCAAGAGTTCAACACAGTCAGATGTGAAGACAACCCAAAAACCCCTATCGTCTTGGTTTTACACAGCAACGCCAACACTCATCGGAAAGAACTGGTTCTCTAATCCGCTTATCACAGCTTTCCCATGCCCCATGATACAACAGAGCGGCATCAAGTCAGCGAGCAACGGCGACGATGAAGTCAACCTGAACAACTTCTCTAGCATAGGGTAAATCACAAACACGTGAAACCCATTTCAATTCAAACTCTACCCTCGTGGAATGTAAAGGTTAAATGACAAAAAGCAAGTACGCCTTATCAATAACCCCGCACTCTCTCTCTCTCTCTCTCTCTCTCTCTCTCTCTC
>CM065384.1:41292500-41410000 GCA_033060915.1 Euryodendron excelsum
AAAGATCTTAAAAGAAATTATTGCAACAAATACACCACACAAACAACTGAATTAAAAAGAGTCACCTCGGCTTCCAAAGATGTTCTGGAATCTCCCTTGATTGCAGACAACTCTGCAAAAAGAGTAGCCCATTTTACTGCCTTCCTCAACCTACCAATCAAGTAGCTCCGTTGGCGTGCATTTGGCCCATCTGGCAGCTGTCTTTTCTCCATGGCATGGCTCCAAGCTCTTTCTGCGGTATAAAGAACCACATGGAGAAACCTATAACATATCTCATAACTATTAGAACTACAGATCTGATATCTTTAAATCTGGTTACTGATGTAATTAATTGCATTACAAAACCCCAAAATGCATACTGGAAAGCGTATACAAGAAAGTTTTAGTTGCAGAATGGGCACTTGAATTATACAGCATTATAGGCAACACAATAAAATAGAAGAGCAACCACCAGCCTAAGCTTAAGCTTACCACCAAGAACATAGAGGAACAAGAAATTCTCCCAGAGCTCGGATAGTTGATTTTAATTTGCAAGACCACGGCAAAATTGATATTATTCATAAACAAAAGTTAAATATGCAAATGCATGTAGACAAAGATGAGAAACGAGATGCATCATCATTTCCTAAAGTATGATTCCCAAGGGCAGTACGATTCCTAAGGCATTTCCCTCTTATTCTTTTCATCTGAGTGTTCTTCTTAACCCATAATTAACCCAAATCTCTTGATCCATCATTGTTTCTAGTGACAAAAGTTAAAAAAATCCTACATCTGATGACTAACTGATAGTCTGATACGCCACGGATAAACTTTTTATAAGCTATTCTTAACTCATAATTAACCCAAATCTCTTGATCCATCATTGTTTCTAGTGACAAAAGTTAAAAAAATCCTACATCAGATGACTAACTGATAGTCTGATACACTACGGATAACTTTTCAGAAACCAACATAATCTGAGGAAAAAAAATCAAAGCTAGGAATCCTCTACCAATCTCTCGAGCCATAGACCTTTCAGAGGTTCTAAATCTTTTACTTCTTCATCCTATTGTTTCACAACAATCACACAGGGCTTTAGTGCGTTGCATTATTTCCAGTGACACAAGTACATGACCAACGAACTATACAATTACAAAAACCCTAGAGTGTGTGTGCATGCGCAATGCTTGTGCGATAGTATATTCTTTTCCAGTGACACAAGTACATGGCCAATGGAAAAGGTGACATGGTTAATTATGAGAAGTTTCTTCCTTGTTAGGTATTTGAATTTTAGAATGATCAAAATTCCTACAATAACACCCACATAAGCAAGAGTGTCGAATAATTTATCCACAACAAATGGCTTTTTAGAAAAATAAAAACTTAACTTGGCTTCAGTTTGAGAGGAACACGAAATTGATGCACCCCCTTTATATATTGGTATAGATATTTTAAGCGGCAATGAACAAGGCAGCCTCAATCTAGCATTCTTGAGAAACAATTTCATCAATTCATGTTTTACTCCCAAAATTACACATGAGTCAGAAGAAATACAATAAATGCAAGACTTCAATGCATGTGTATCCAAAACATTCAAGTCTCACTAAGGAAAAACTTCTAACGTGCAAGACATTCACAAAAGCCCACCTCACTTCAGTGACCATAGCTGCAGTTATAGCTCTCTTATTGTATTTGCCACGCCCATGTGTGAACTTCAATGACTTATACAATCTCCTTAATCGAGCAGTACAATACCTCCTGAAATTCCGATAAATTAATTCCAACCAAAAATATCCATTTCATCCTCACATTGCCAATGTCCACAAAATAATGCCGAAGTATGAATTTTCACCACACAAACGCCTAAATGCACTACATCAATGAATATATGTGAAAGCGTATATGTATAAGTGGTACCGATAGCGAGTGTAATCTCCAAAACGTAATCCGTGCTGCATCTGAGAAGATTTCAACAGCTGCAACACTGCACGGGCGAATAAAATCAATTCAATTATATAGAAACATACATATACATACAAATTCTGCACGTATATCTACGTGAATGTGTATACACACACACACACAGAGTTCAGGGGCGAACCGTGAATTGAGAACTTGGGGTTATTGATCGGATCAGAGGCGTTTGGTTTCGAAACATCTATATCCATGGCGGCCGCGTCGCTTTCCTTCCCCATCAATCCTGAACAAGGACACGATTGCGACGTTCACGACAATAGATCTTCAAACGGCGTTTGTGACGTAGAGGGATGATGATGAGACTCGGACATACCTGGATTTCGGTCTCCGGCAGTTCTTCAATTGTGAAAGGAATTTTGCGGCAGCTACTAAAATGTGCCCTGGTGTGCACACGGCGGCGTCTTCAGTCCTCCCCACGTAAACGGCGGCTTGGAGGAGTTGGCTTCTCTGCGGTCTCCACTCTACAGCAAAAATGACAATGAATTTAAGTGGGTCGAATTATCCGCTTCCTAATCTACGCCGTTCCATACCCATTAGTATTGGGCCGGATTTTACGTTCGTTTCTCCAAACCCGTTATAATTGGGTCGATGTGTTTTTTGTTTAGCACTATGCAGAATTTCTCTACCATTTTTGTAGGCGGTTGGCACCTTTTTTTTTCCTTATTTGTAAAGGGAAAGGTAAGTACTTATACATTTATGGATCAAACATAAAAATGGATTTCTTTTTTTTTTTTTTACCAATACCTATTTATTTTTTTAACCTGCCAAATAAAATTTAATTTCTTTAAATTTATTTTCTTCGTATATCTTTTTTTTTTCCTTTCCCTTTAGATATGCAAGATTCAAATGTAGTCTAATCTTTTCAATCTAAGGATGTGTTTGTTTTATTGGACAACTGCATAAAAACAGCTTCAGGAGGCCCATTCTGAATAGACAAAACCAACACTGGGTCCACTACATGAGAATGGGCTCTCCCAAAAAATAAAAGTAAATACCCGAGAATGGGCTCCAATCAACTGCTTCTCAATCGGCCCTAAGTTCATAAACAGTCTGAATAATTCAATATGCATTTTAGGATATTCTTTTCACTCTTGCCCGCTCCTGGTGCAGTGGGGCTTAGTGCCTGATAAAATTGTGGTGTAGCCTATCTATTTTTTTTTTAAATATCTAAAAAAAAATGGCAAAACCTCATCAAATGTGCTGAAATTTTGTCAAATTAAACCGTGGGCACATTACTGTCCAAATCCAATTCCAGGGGCTAGAAGCCTGTGAATTTTCTTGACTTGGCATAAGCAGGCTTAGGAGTAAGCATGCCCTTGGGTTATTTCCACCATATTTCCTTACCTTCCCAGTTAGGGTTCAAAAAATATCGGAATTCCTCGCTTTGCCTTTGCTGTAGCTAGGAGGGAGGGAGGGAGTGAAAATTTTTCTCATCTTCCAGTTTTTATTGCCTTTGTTTACTTTCACTTTCCTCATATTTTCCACTTCAAAAAATTCTGCACAATAAAATCTGCCTAGAAAGATAGACCCCTACTCATAATTCTCCATCTAGGCATGAGATCTCAAATTTGATCTCTCCTCACAACTACTCGTGGCCAGCCATCATTCATGAATGCATCAAGTCAACATAATTTGTGAAAACAAATGCCCTGCACAAGCTCGAAAGAGTAGTTGTACGTAACCAAAAAATATGATCTTTTCTAGGTTGCCTTGTCTCAATTCCCAGGCCACCTTAACCTTTGCTTTTGAGTTTGACAACAATTTCCCAGCTAGCCAAGAGAGTTCTTCCCAGTAATAAGTCCCTATAATGTGCTAAATTCAAGTTCTCTAATGCCCATTGGTCTGTAACAATTGTCTTTCAAATGTCTTTTTAACACCATGTCTGGTTCTGTTTTGGACTGTTAACAAGCACATTACATCATTTTGTAGTTTTAGATTTGCATGTTGGAGAAACTCCTTTTTCATGCACTGAATTCTTTAGAACATTATTCACCTTCTGCTTCCGATTATTGTTTTCCTCCAATAGTACGCATGAAAAAGAGGGACGAGGGAGAGGGGTTACAAACAGTAATTTAAGCTGCTGGCAGACTTCAATAGGCAGAGAAGCTCTAAGCCATTTGGTATTTGGAAAACTGTCCTCTATTAGCAATGTCAAAGAGTTAAAAATTAGCCCATTCCCAAGCAGTTTACCTGGACAATGAAAAATAAAATAATATCAATCCTTTCTGGAGCTAGTGAGGAAGCTATGATTCTTGTGAAACTTTTCTTACCTGCCTTACATTATTAGGCCGTGTGTGAGTGAATGCGACAATGAAGTGAATTCGATGATGAAGGTGCGAATTTCCATCGGGGCAAGGTCCACAACCTGCTTTACAGGATCAACAGGACCTCCTCTCAACGCTTTGAATTCTCCATCCCGAGAGCCTTCGACTTTCCAAACCAATCTTTTCTTTATCATTTCTTCTCTTTCTTGATTGGCTGATAAGCTCATTTCTGTGATTTTGTTTATCTGCAGAGAAACATTTTTAAGAATGATAAAGAGTTTTGATAAAGGAGACTAATACATTGCCACTGCATATTAGTTTTACCTTCTTATCCAGAAACAATTTTTTCAATTCTACACTTGCTGTAGTTGACAGATCCTTGTCCTCTCCAATCTAGAATCAGATAAACAGCAAAAGTTAGACATTGATGCCCCATAAACGCGTAACGAATTTGACGTACAAACACAGCCCAGATTTCATGTAGACTGCAAGACGACAATTCAAATGGTTCATATAGCATTGTTGGCTATGAAATCAGAACATAAAGAATGATTCAGCCAATATTTACTACTAAATTCCTCTCTTGAAGCAAATCTTAAAAACAATAGTACTAAATTTAATAAACAATGTTGCAATAGAACTTAAAACTTACCCAAACCAAGCTTTCCAGTTACATTATAGAATAAATTAAGAAACCAGATGTCAATCAATGCAAGAGATAGGCAGAAAACCAGGAATAGTGAAGGCAGAAAACAAACATATAAATAAATGAATAAAAAGCATCTCTAGACCTGTATGAAAAAACAACGAATGCAAAGAAACACACTGGTACTAAAAATAGTGACAGAAAACAAGAAATACTAATGAAGGAGGGTCGCTGGCATGAAACCTATAGCATATGGGATCATAAGATCCACAAGTGACGTCAGCTAAGCCTCGAAGATGAAAGGATTGATATGAAAATTTTGACTGCATAGTACATTTTACCAAAAATTATGTGATATAACTGATCAAATCATTGTACAATTAAGGATGTTTCAAAGAAGAGTAACACATAAATGAAGAAAATAGTTCTGTTTCCTTTGTAAATAGATAAAAAGACCTCATATAAGTGTGCCAACCGAAGGAGAACTTTCCCATCCTCAAGCTCCTGCAGTATTCAGAAAAAAAGTGTAAGGCGGAGATATCCCAAAAACTTTACAGGTCAGCATCAGGTGCTCAGCCATTGTCCAACAATCTACAGAAGCAATCACAGTTGTTATTTTAAGAATATAGGAAAATACCTGGAGGGTTATCATTGCGATATTATCAGGTAGACTGTAGGAGGGGTCCATCCCTGAAAAGGTTGGTGCTGGAAAGTTTATCCATTTATCTCCATCCTGTAAAAATATGAACCATCTGCATTACTGTTGAAAAATTACCATATAGCAACAAGAGCACTTCAAGGTTCTGGCACCTGCTCGGTAAAGGCCAACAGAAATGGAGAATATATCTCCTGACCAAATGACCGACGCCACTTAGCTCCTTCTCCCAGAGGATCAATTCTGAGATAATACTTCCCCTGGATCTGTGAGAAGAATGTTAATGAATTGTGATCAATTCTGAGATCACATGTGACTGTTGCGTCCATAAACTCATAAGGTTAATGAAGCAAAAGTGCTTAGCATTATAAACATATGCCGCTGAGATTATGAAGGTCAATATCCTAAATATGCAATTAGGAATGCATGGAAATATATTCCATTGGAAACCAGACAACTGGCAAATAACCCAAATGCAAAGAAGAGGACTGGCTAAAGAAACTCCAAGCCACAAGCACATAAGTACATGTATCTCTGCCACCCAACCACTAGTGGAAAACTCAAAAAATTAAAAAAGAAGTATCTAAAGACAAACATGCATCTACAAATAAGCGACGGGAGTTTCTACTGTAAAACTGAGCAGTATGTTTCCAAAGATAAGAATCTGCAAGAAAGAACACATTATTAACTCCTGAAGGAGCTCAAATTAGCAGTCGACCTCAAACAGTAGAATGTCACA
The DNA here is from genome assembly GCA_033060915.1 of Euryodendron excelsum. Lineage (NCBI taxonomy): Eukaryota > Viridiplantae > Streptophyta > Magnoliopsida > Ericales > Pentaphylacaceae > Euryodendron > Euryodendron excelsum. Next base: position 41,298,761 of record CM065384.1, read on the forward strand.
AAAATAATGCCTGAAATGTTACCATCTTGAAGTCCTGCGCTACACATCCGTCCCCCCGCCCCCAAAAACTCCAACTCATACAAACACATGCTCAACAAGGAGAAATAGCTGTAGCATGGAGTGACTTGGAGCACATACTGGACATACAGGAAAAACCCTCAATTCCAATCACTAACTACCTAGGCCTAGGGCAAGGGTATATTGGAGCGAGCTCGCTCTCTCTCGCTCTCTCTCTCTCTCTCTCTCTCTCTCTCTCTCTCATTAGCAGTCAACCTCAAACAGTAGAATGTCACCAAAATAATGCCTGGAATGTTACCATCTTGAAGTCCTGCGCTAGCCCAACTCCAACTCATACAAACATATGCTCAACAGGGAGAAATAGTTGTAGCATGGAGTGACTTGGAGCACATACTGGACATAAAGTAAAAACCCTCAATTTCCAATTACTAACTACGTAGGCCCAGGGCAAGGGCAAATTGGAGCTCTCTCTCTCTCTCTCTCTCTCTCATGATGTCATCTTGCAGGGCTGAGGATATTCTTCTAAAGAATAGGAAGCCTGCAGCCTGCCAGAATTTGAGCAATAGAGTTGCATTCTGGATTAAGGATCCATACTTTCTTAAATTATACAAGCTAAATTTCCAGAATCATTGTTTGGTGAACCCCAACTAAATTCAATCTGCTATCCTACCTTCATGAATATACAATATTTTAACTGTCAATCTAGTAGCTAATCATGTTCAACTTAAGTAAGCAAACAAGCTCAATGCCCAACCCCACTGTATCATGACTGAAATTAAATGGCTTAGATATAGTCATTCTCCTCCAATGCAATACAGCAATTACAATTCCATGCTAAGTGAATTATTCTTCCGTGCAATTTGCAAGCATGAAAAGTAACCATTCACATTCAGGGAGTTTAAAGTTAAAACTACAAGGGAAGAAAATAGCACTTTGTAAGTCTTCATGCATCATTAAATGATAGACTTGATTGCAAAAAAATTCTAGTTGTAGGCCAGCTGACTCGAATTTATTGGAAGTAGACTTCAGGAAACAACTACCCCACATATACATTCAAATGCTGCACTTTTAATCTGAAATAGATTAAATCGGTAGATCCTAACCACATCTAAGAAAAACTTGTAAGTAAACATTAAATAAAAAGTAGTCTCGTACATATTAATTGAGTATTAGCACAATATGTGTTAAAAGTGTTAATGAAGCTGTCTTTCATTTATATAGAATTCAAAATGTTAGATAAAATAACACTTCATCTGTATGAGTAAAACATTTAACATTGCCAACACATGAAGCAAATGATATCATGCAGAATAAAATTTGGCAAAAAGAAGGAAAAGAAAAAGAAAACAAAAGAGAAAGATGGATTAAGCAATTTGAGGTAGGATGTACTTACTGTTAATCCAGTGCATTCATTAAGAACACAAACTGTTTCATTTAATGCCTCTGCAACACCTCTAGAATCGTCATGCAGCAATCTCCTATGCAAAGGAAAACCAGATTAACTATCCTGGAAGTGGTGTAATCAGCAGATACGAATTATCATGTCTTCCATATTAATGAAAATTTAGTATTTAAGAGAATTTTGGAAGAAACAAGCAACAGAATGGGAAGAAGAAACCTATGGAGCATCAACTCCAGTTGCCCGTCCACAATGCTAGATCCACCCACAGATCTATCAACCAGGATTGAGAACTCTTTGCTGTCATCTTTCATGTACATTCCAAGATTAATCTGAAAATTAAATAAACTATGTTTAATGTGTGAATTCGAAATAGCCTAATCATATTGCATCATAAACTTCCCTATAATCCTATAACAACTACAGTGCACAAACCTACTTAAACTATGGAAGTGTATGATGGACAAGCAACAAGAATATGGTACAATTGTAAACAGCAACTGTTTTCATTTCAGCAGCTACCTACTCTTCAAAATATTGTCTCAAGTCAAAGAATAGCAAAAAAACTTAGGACTTAATGAACGATCTACGTAAACTTTGACAAAGATTTTCTATGTTAATTTACACAATTAATTCAATCATTCAGGCCATAGTCACAAACAAAAATAAAGCATGAGCCAGGCTTAGAATCTGGAATTCATCATCAAGGGCATGGTTTGAAATGTTAATGAGACAAGTACTAATAGGAAATTAAGCTCCCAAGATTACAAAAATTTGTTTCATTGTTATTATTTCAAAATCATAAGTTAGAAGTGAAACTGAATTCTTTCTAGATGAAAGTGATTAAAAAAAGGCACCAGAATACAGGCAAGAAACCCCCCTAACATGGGAAAAAACAAGTTCACAGACAACTAGAAGCAAGGAGAGTGCAAGGAAGAAGCAACCACTAGCTGAATGGTTAAGTCATCTCTTTCATTAATAATAGATCTAGGAACTCCCATGCACTCCAGAAGAATAGATATTTACGAGGCAATTGACTTTCTCCTTGCCTACAATCGCCTCCAAGCAGTGGCGGAGCCAGAGTGTCAACCGAGGGGGGAATCCAAGAATGGAAGAGAGATTATTTGCTGACATTTCTTGGTGGAATCAATACTTAACAAGATCCTAATATAACCAACTAAAGAATAAAACCTCTACAAATTTTATAGGTGTTTATAGTTAAGGATTAAGCACACATACCAAGCTATTATTTCATTGAAAACATATGAATGAAGTTGAAAATGGATTGCAAATCTAAAATATACCAAAATTCTGCTTCGGTAGAACCTTTGGAATGTGTTATATTGTTAACATACTCATTGTAAGGGTACCGGAAATGAGTATCTACAGAGAGTAAAGGGATTGATTTCGCTACGAATCACATTTTTGCATCACTTTTGTTTCTAGAAATTTTATGCTCTGTCCCCTTTGCTAAATTAAATATTATGGACTGGAAAGGGAAAATTTATCATTTTAGGATTCTTACTGTTATGGATTAAGTATAATTGGAGGGTGTCATTTATAGTTGTATGATTCAATTAAGGTAGGAAGAAATTGTACACTTGTAGGGTTCTAAATAAACTAGACTCCCTTGTGAGGTAAATAGAGAAACAAGAAAAGGGAGAAACAACAAAAACTGCGATTGGTTCCTATTTTTTAGCACATCTTTATGGATTCTTTTCAAAATTACAGAGAAGTCAATTGCCGCCTCTGGACCCCCTCCCCCCGCCACTGCCTCCAAGGAACTCCCTCTAAGTTCTTGTGTCCTTCTCCTTCCAAAGCCTTCATCTTGTGGCACGAGGATAGACATCTCAAACAACTTCCCCTTTGAGGGCTGGAGTTTTAGAATGCCAACTATAAAGAAAATTACAAGAGATTTTGGGAAGACCTAAGGTAATGAAGATAACACATAGAATTTATGAGATAGAGAAGAAAAACTACAATGATTTCAGGCATGGTCAACAGAAACTTCCTCAACCATACACAATATATCCAATCGACAACTGCTACCTATACAATTGAGAAACTCCATTGTAATAACCCTGTCCAAGAAGACAGACTGACTATTTGAGAAGGAATTCTCAAGAAGGACAAAGCAGGCCAAAAAAGAAGGCTTTCAATTTCACTACTTGTATGACTATAACGTCCCTCTCATAGTAAAACTGAATTAACATTCAACATATGTACACATGCATTTATCGAAAAGAGATCCCTAAACAGTTGTCTACTCCATGTGACAAATAATGTTAGTATCATCAGATAAGAGCAGGTCAACATGCAGCTTCCATCAATTTCAGAAATTCCATATTCACAAATTGCGACTATTATAAATGTAAATCATTTTCATTTCCCAGAACATGGTAAAAGTATCCAAGCCATAAACAAAATTTGAATTTTCTCGATACAATTTTCACCATGAAAAAGGATAGCTTTAAAATCATAAACCATTTACTGAGAAATTAAGACCTAAATAGTTCCAATTATGATATAACCATACAGGGTAATAGTTTCCTGCAACAGGTTGATTCACTTCAAGATTCCAGTCAGCTCTATAATCTCGAATCTGCAAAACAAAATCATTTCCTTCAGCTAGCACAAATTTGTTAATGGTGACCTATTTCTAGGACGCAAAAGATTGGACAATGTTCTGGCTGCAGTGTCAACTGATGAATAAGGCATAAGCCACATTGGTAATAACTAATGTGAGTACCTTAACCAAAAAAATAAATAATGTGAGCACACAACCTACCCTTTCAATGAAATCACGTCCACTGGAATCAGTATAAAATGTCTTATTGCTTTTCATGGCTGTTGTAACCTTTGTTACAATCTCTTTTCCAATTCCATCATCAATAGGTATGGGGCCGACCTGAGATTCAGTATATTATTGATGAAAAGAGCTTCAGAATGAAATTACTTTACCATTGATACAAGATTTTCCTGTTATAACCACCACCAAGAACTCATGCAAACAAAGGGATGATGGCAAACAAAGATTTACTTACAGTGAATTCAACTTCGGCATAATCCTTGTCCTTGTACACTCTAGTGATCTGCTCACACAAACAATGTTACCTCACTGAGAGAATCAAGAATATAATTTTCAGAGACCACGGTGCTCCCACATCTTATTTTTTAGATGTGCATCTTTCAGTGAGACTATAAGTCTGTACTAGATCCTGCTTATTCTTCCCTCTCTTGTCCACATTTTAACATACCATCACATCAAGATCTAGCCAGGAAGTGGAGAGAAGAGAGAGATGGATCAATCATATTTTACACATTTGATTGTTTTCTTTCACCAAATATACTTCCTAAGCCACTAGCAAAAGTTGAATCAGATGTCACCTTTTAAAATGGTTAACTTCTATGACATAAGAATCAGAGTTGGATTCAAATCTCTTTAACTAAATATCTTATCCTGTGAATTGTTTCCTCCAATTATTAGCAGATTAAAATCAAAATGCTGACTCAGTAAAACAGTTGCCCACCTTATCTTCAAGATGTTACTCAAGTTTCATTAAGAATGTGGCTTGTGTTAACATATCCAAGACCTACTCTTTAATTTTGTTAACTATGTTGTTCAATAACATCAAAATTTGGATGAGAAACGGGAAAAAAAAAACGAGAAAAAAGGACCAAACAAGGTAATCACCTGATATATCCATGAATTAATCCTCTGATGAACTTCATCAAATAGTGGTCCTCGCAACACTGAAAAGGGAATCTGCAGTTTCAAGAACAACTCCTTATTTGAGTATTGCCATCGATAATTCAGTATAGGTTGTGCACACAGTAAATGCTTTGAAAGGATTTATCAAAAGAAAAAAATGCTTTGAAAGGTGTTATATACCTGCCCTTCAGATGTGATGGGGAACGTACCATTTGGACGAAAGATGTATGCTCCAGAGGCCTTTGACAACAACCACCAAAAGGAAAATTTATTGTTGAAGTTTTCATATATTAACTCAAAACAATAACATTATTCATAAGGCAATCATATGGAAACAGAAACAGTAACAAAGAGGTGTATAAACAATGATACTAAGATACAAAAGCAACTTGGGCCAAAAAGAGGTTTATATTACCTGAAAATACTCAGGATCCTGACTTCCATCATATGCAGAATAATAGCTGTATGACTGGTCTATAGGTGCTTCAACCTTCAATTTTAATTTAATAGAACAATAAATGTATTTCAAAAAGTTCAAAGAAAAGAAAGAATAAAGTAGCATCTTTTCTAGACATTGGAAAAGCAATAACAACAATTATATCCATTCATCCCATCATTGGAAAAAAGGGCAGATTAAATTCATGTCAAAGAAAATCATAATTTCTGCATGCTCACCTCAAGTTTTCAAGGAATGGCCTAAAGTTTAATAGACAACAAATAAGTATTTAAATTTTGGGGCCAAGGCCCACCTTAGCTTCTATGTAGCTCTAATCCCTATGTACCAAAAAAAAAAAAGCTCTAATCCTGACAAAGAATGGAAGATCTATGAACTGAAAATAAAGTAACGGGCTGACCAAATAACATACCAAGCTTCTTCTATTAACATATTGAATAAGTTTTCCTTCATTCGCAGAATAAATAAGCTTCAAATTTCCTGGCCCTACTTCTATAGTGTCATTCGGGCTTCCCACGAACTCGTATGACATTTGTGTTGCTAAAGCAGGGGCTGCATTTGTAATATAAGACAAAATGAAAATATAACCTTCTGTCAATATACTGACAAAAATGAAGTAGATGATTTCACTACTTTGCATGGGTACTTTCACAATATGGCAATTAGATGGTTAACCTGTGCGCTTAGCAGTTGAGATGGTGTAAGTGCTGAAACCAAGAGGTGGAACAGATGCTGTAAATGCAAGCCAATACCTAGGCGTCACACTTGGAGATTTACCCAGATATGCAGTAGTGTAATAATTTCTTATGCCAAGAGAAGCATTAACAAGTGGTAGAAGCTGTGATTCAATTTCTTTTCCATTGGAATCCTGGACAGTCACATTCCCATTGATCACCTGTAGCAAGTTTGTGAATTAGGATAGATAATGTGTGAATGTTGATAAACAAATAGTTAAAATTGTCCTCCGTCCACCAGAAAAGCAATTGATCTATTCAGACTTGATAGGTAACAAGTTTGAGCAAAGATGTATAACATAATCAATAAGGATACCTGAAGCACCAAAGGCAAGGCAACAACGACTACAGAAAAATACTCACGGGAGTAAACAAAAAATACTCACGGGAATTCTTACAACATCATCTCTCTTCCACCCCAGAGAATTGTAGACAACAACAACCTACAAAAGAGAAGCCAATGCAAGTGTTCAACTTTAGGTAATTAAACTATTTTCGTACCTAATGTAGAAGCATTTAAGACAGGTTAAAATATACTCCTCACCAATTTTTTCCCAAGAGAGAGATCAATTTCTGTTGCAGGACAATAACTTATGTTCAGAAGTGGACACTGGAATAAGAAAAGGAAAACTAAATGTCAATTCAACAAATAAGTGTTTCTTCACTTCTTTGGAACTAATAAATAAATAAATAAGCTACATAAGGCAAACATGGGACAAAGTAAACAAATTTCAGTGGGAAAAAACCCAAAACCAAGCAAACTGTAAGTGAACTCCAATCTTAGATGCCTTAACATTGGTAATAGAGTGTAACATTGTGTTGCACATGCATGTGGATTTAGATAGTATGCTATGGTGGGTACAGACGAAAGATCATCATATTAACACATCCATGACCTATTTAAAAACTCAACTAAGATTTTCATGTCTCACAGTCACAGCCCACCCTTCAAAGTTAAGTTGATAGCTCATTTAAGTAGATGCTAATTCAGATATTATGAATGGAACCAATATTCAAGCAGGGATATAGTTGGTAAAGTCTCCTAGGTTTCATACAAAATAGCTGGGATTAAATCCTACGTCATTCGGGTGAACAATAAGATGAGTAACAAAAGGAAATGTAGCAGCTCCTAAAATGGCCGAGTTGAGGTGTGCAAACATCTCCATTATCAGTTTGAAATTACTTTTAAGCTTGAGCAAATAACATTTTAGCGGGATTTTTATACAGCAACCTGAAATGTATATGGCGATGCAGGTTAATCTAGATAAAAAGCTAACACAGCCAATTATTGAAGCATATAGGGTCTTTATTTTTGCCTGCTGAAACTTAGTCACTGGACTCCTGCATCCAGATGTTGATGCCGATTCCACCATACAAGCAAGTGAAGCTGCAACTAATTCCTCAGCCTGCAAAATATTAGATTATAGATGGTGACAGCATAAGCATAATTGCACAAGGAAGTTGACTAAGAGGTAAATACTAGAACTTCAGAGAAAGTCTTCACCTCTTTATAGCCTATTGACAGACGTTTTGCGTAATCATCAGCCACATGCTGCTTTTCGGTGCCGCTAACTGCATCATGATGTTGAGCGATAGCCAAAGCATCAGCCAAAGTGTCTGTAGTAGGCCCTGTTTTACTCCTCCCTCTAAAAAATTCCAATTGCCTTGCAGCCTATTGCATATTGGAATCTAATAAGCACCACGAATTTGAAATTCTGCCAATGTGAAAGAAGCAGAAAACACTTTGCTAGTCAATAAAGACCAAAACAGCTGTATAACCTACCAAATAGTAACCACTCATTACTCTAACGTAGCCTTTCAGAGCAGGCCTACTTGTGAAATATCCTGTCCAGTAAGCATTTACACGGTCTGCATATCTGATAAATACATGCACCGATCCTTAGTGGTTAACAGTAGTGGCATTTATTTCAATTTCCAAATTGTCAAAGTTTGAACTCACGGGAAGAAGTCATCCGTCTTAAGTGGCCAGGATTCACTTTCTCCATATTTTGCATCAGTGTAAATCGATGGGGTTGAATATAGTGCATTGACACGCCCATCCTGCAAGCAAACGCAAAGGAATGCCTCGATAAACAGGAAAATGTTCACTATTATAGTATGAAGTTAAAGAAATATGAAATTATATGATGTGCAGAGAAGATTCAGAGGAAAACCCCTGTGAGATGACATCAGTGATACGTTAAGGCACAGGATGTCAGCAACAAAACTTAAGGTTGTTCACATTTATAACCTCTAGGAGTCTAGCTTTACAACGTGCATGTGGTCATGTACAGAGAAAAAAAAAAAAAAAGTGACGACAGTATGTGGTATGAGTTTGTGTCATCAGTCTCGGTATGTTGTATAGTGTTTATATCAGATTAAGTATGGTTAATCAAACTTGAAAAAAAAGAAGAAGAAGAAGAAGAAGAAGAAGAAGAAGGGGACAACCAATTGAATGGACAAAATATATCACCATGCAAGAAAAAGCACAATCCAATACAGATAGATATGGAAAAAATTTGACAATGATTTTGGAGAAAACTAACTTGATTGACATAATGAATTAGCTTGTCCATATTCCGGAACCATGTGTGAGCATATTGATACTTGAAATCTGTTCCCATCGTCCACATTATATGATTGGTACGAGTTATGTTAGCCTGAAACATAAAACATGAACAAACTTGCTTGTCAGCCTGACATAATTAGACTTGCCGTTGCAAATAAATCTTCAAGCCAACCTAAGCTGTAATACTGCAATATCACAAAAGCAAGTAAACTTGCTACACTTTCTACAAGGAAGTCCTTCAAACACAGACTTCAAAGCATCAACCATCATGATCTTAATTTTTATGGGTTAGCTAGGTTTGTGGCTGCATTTAGAACAATTCACAACTGAAATAAGGCTTTTCACTTTCATGTTGAACTAGTAGAGCAGCTATCTAGACTTCTATATATCATGGAAGAAGATATCTTTACCCACAGATGTCTTTCATTAACACATCTAGATGCAACAGCATCCTATTCAACTATGTTTACTCTGTCTTCAGATTTGTTAAATATCAACTACTTGAAATGAAGCTCTCCAATTGTAAGCGGAAGGTGAACAGGTTTTCATATGTAGTGAGTTAAACAGCTTACCTGTGATAAAGCAGCAGCTACAAAATCGTTGACGCGCTCTTGGACATTGTAATCAAACAAATCGATATCATCCTTCAGTGCACAAAAGATACATGAAAGTTACCATATGCACAAGTAAATGTTCAAGAGCCTATTAACATTCTTTTTCCATGTTTTACCTGGACAACGGGGGAATCATCATTAACTTCAAAGTAGAAACCACTTGGAGGTTCATAATTCTTAGGGAATGCACCAGCAAAAATCTACAAAAATACAACACAGACAGAATTCATTTGCAAGCAACAACAAATGAGTTACCAAATATAAACAAAAGAAACAAGAACAATGACTGCATCCATCATGAATGTCTTTACCAGATATATTACAATAGAAACAAATATAAACCACTTTGAGTCACTCACCTGTGCAGATGAACCAAGACTCTTAGAGCCCCGCCAGACAACCTCAAGACTCTTCTCATTTATCCGCTTAGCTCTATCTTGGTAGTCAATACGCCCGAAGAAAAGAGAGTCAAATCCAACCTAAAACAACAAAAGGTCTCGAGTTCAATTAACCAGCAGTATGTGCAGTACAGGGGGCTTGTGTGTGTCAAACTTTTTTTTTAGCTTGTATAATAACTTATTTCCTTAAATATAATTATATTCCTCAATGTCTTGGTTGCTGAAAACTCATAACTGATAAATTATTAAAGATGTTAAGGACTAATAATACAAAGAGGCCATACCTCTGCCCCCAAAAGGTAAGCCTGCACTGCTGAATGTCCAAAGGGATCGATTTGCCAACCAATTCTCGGTGTCAAATTGAATTCCTCTTTGATAAATCGGTGCCCGAGTGTTGTCTGATCTATCATGTCGATATAATGCGGGGCTGCCTCATCATGCATGCACATACCCCCATTTCTGCACCAACACCAAAACGTATAATTAAATTTTAAAAATAAAAAAAAAAAACTTACTTCATAACCTCTGCAAAAATAGCCACCCCACATCTTTTGAAACAATACTCAATTAAGACTTGCAAACTCAACCTATTTATCTCATTTCCCATCTCGTGTTAGTGAGTAAGTGATTATAATTTTGATATAAAATTGAATGAGTTTATGACATTCTATACATGAACTCTAGTTGACCCGAGCTGACAAGCTGCTTGACCGTACTCTGGACTGCCTCACTCTGGTCCCTCCACCAACGCTGGAAAAATGCCTGCATAACCCAACACAAGCACCTAAATCAGTTCCACATTGCGTTTCTGTCTATGTCAGCGTGTTTTTCTGAGTCTATGAATCTATAAATATATGTGTGCATATATATAGAGAGAGAGAGAGAGAGACGGAAATGAAATAGATTGTGACCTGTTCAACGTAAATGAATTTCCGATTTTTATCAGCCAACAATGCTGGAACTAATGAATCTAGCACATTTTGAACACACGCTCCCTTCAAACAAGCAAAAACAAAGCAGTTAATATTTTAATCCTCGAGCAAGAGCAGGAACTCGAATATTGAAGCTGGAGCAGAAATTAAGGGGGAGAGAGAGAGAGAGAGACCTGAATAGAGTTGTTGGAGCCGACATAGTACTGATCAACGGTCTTCAACCATCCAACATCGTCGTGCGTGTGAGCAACCAAATGAACATTGAGCTTCCCAGGAACAATCCCCTGCGAAGTATTGTAGACCATATACTTCGATTCCGCACAGAGAGTGCTCACAATCAAAATCAACAAACACACTCGAATCGCCATCGCTGTCGGAAACTGAGAAGTTAAGGCTCACAAAAGACTTTTAAAGAACCATTCGATTTGATCAAGCGGGGTATCCGATGAAGACCTGCAATTCCTCTTTGTCTTCAACCTGTTGTTTTGGTTTAAATTAAACAAATTTAGGTGAATAGAGATGAAGAGGTCGCTGTCGGCCACGGTTGGTGGATTGAAAAATGAGGTTTTATGCGATTGTGTGACCAAAGCTATGGATCTTGCTGAGTAGAACACGAGGGTTTTATGCGATTGTGTGTAATCAACAGGATCGTTCTTGGACAACGAATGGTTTCTTTGGAGCTCTATGAACTAGAGTGAGAGAGTTTGATTGACCTGAATAGTGAATAGGTACAAACTCTGATCTTGACTTTCTTTATTCAAAATTTCAATGCCCTTATCCATTTGTATTTTGTACGTAGTACATACCCATATCGTGCTGTGAGAAAATAAGAGAGTGCAGTCATTTCCAGGCGGCGAGTGTCCAGGTTCCACGTAGGGAAATATTACCGTTGATTCATGTCCGGGGGAGAAAATTAGGGTCGCTTGGGTACAATTTTTTTTACCCCGTTTTTTTTTTTTACAGCTTTTCTACTTATATATAAAAAATAAAAAAAACTAAATAAAAAATATTTAAAAAAAATTATACCAAAAGGACATTCGTATGAAATATTTTTTTTTTTTACTAAATTTCTTTACCCGAATTTTGATTTATTTTTACTATTATATAATTTTAAGTCTTGCATATCTTAAAAACGAAATCAAATTTTGATTAAAAAAATCCACTACCCATACTCCAAATCCCATAAAAATAAAAAAGAAATCTGAATTTTTGTCAAAAACAAAAGTTACTAAATATATATAATTAAATTTTTATCTTAAATTCTAGTATCATTATTCTTCTTTTTTTTACTAGTAAAGTATTACTAATTTTTTTACTAGTAAAGTATTACTAATTAGATAAAAGTACAAAATGATGCATACATAAACAAAATTTGGCTTGCATAAAGTAATTACAAGCTAACTTGTAAGAAACACCACAAGAGTTTTGACCCAATACAGTTTGGGGATCTAAATATTTTGTGACAACATTAAGATGAAATTGTGTTTTGCCAATTCATACTGTTCTAGCACAAATAATTAAAATTAAGATAGTAAAATAACAAATATGGAAATCTCTAATTAAGACTTTGTGTAAACATCTAGCTATTATATATTATATTTGAATGAGAATTAACTACAAAACCAATATACTGAATGGTTTTGTGATTCTTAAATTTATGGCTTGGCTTTTAATGGTTTATAGATAAGATTCGAGACTATGTTTTTTAATGGCTAAAGGGATTTAAATTAAAGAGTTTAATAATATTGTGTAGTCCATTATCGGATTTGGGGTAATTCATTTTATGACAAAATCCATATGGTATCCAATTGATTTATTCAAACAATTCAAAAAGCTAAAATATTTGCATTAGCCTACTTGAATAAAATAAAATAAAAAGTCCTGACCCTGGAAATCTTGAATTGGGACTGGGTTTGAAAGTTCATTGTAAATTATTAACTTAAAAAATGTAGGTTTTTTCATAATACAATAAGATGTGTTTTACTTTTGTTGTTTTTGTTTTGTTTATGTCCCTCTATTTATTTTATAATTAGAATCGACCAGGTATTTTAAATAAAAATATAATGCATCCATCGTATCAATTATAAGCGGCAAAGGGATAAGTAATTATTCGAGCATATTTTATTGTTAAAATGGTTAAATAATTCAAATTAAGAAGATGAAAAACGAAATGAATAAAGTAAAAATGAACTAGATACTTCTGAACAAGTATTTTACAAAGATGTGTTATTTGTAAATTATAAAATTGGCACATACATTTGTGGATCATGTTATTCTTCGTCCGTACCATCTTATATGAGTCCTAGAGTCGTACGTTAGGAGCTCTTACACTACTTTTAAAGTCATTCTAGTGCAAGGAAAATAACATAAGTAGGAGCTGCACTCACCCACAGCAATTTAAAACTCCCAATGGATAGGGAAAGATCGGTCACCGTAACCAAACACATCTTAAGAAAAACTGGGACCCACGAGAATGATGGGTGACGAATCCTATCCTTATCCTGGATTACATTATCAACTACCCGGATGACATGTTATTGGCTCGTCTCCCGCCGGCCGGAGAGAGAGAAAGATGGCGTACTCATCGGCCCTATCGTCAACTGTCTGTTTCCATACCAACCCGAAGCCTAGCCCTAAACCTAGATTATCTCCAACACCGAACAAAACGAACCGTAAAACCCTAACCGTATCGGCCATTCCACTGCTCTCCACTGCCGCTGACATCTCCGCCGTCGCCGCCCCATTAGACGGAACAACCCTCGCGGTCATCGGTGGAAGCTCAGTCGCCGCTCTCGCCGCTGTTCTCTCCCTGTCCGACCCCGAGAAGCGCCGCCAGGTGCAGGCGGAGGAAGTCGGCGGCGGCGACAAGGAGGTCGTGAAGGAGTACTTCAACAACACTGGTTTCCAGAGGTGGAAGAAGATATACGGCGAGACTGACGACGTCAATAGAGTACAGCTCGATATACGAATCGGACACTCGAAGACTGTAGAGAATGCGATTCAAATGATGATGGACGATGGGCCTCTTCAAGGCGTCACCGTTTGTGACGCCGGCTGTGGCACCGGCTCTCTCTCGATTCCGCTGGCGAAACAAGGAGCGATTGTTTTGGCGACTGACATATCAGCTGCCATGGTTGCTGAAGCTGAGAAACAGGTGAAGTTGAACACCCCCAAACTGTCATTTTAACTAACTTAACGGTTTTGAACCTTTTCCGTAATTTCCGTCAAGGTGTTCGGTTGCTGGTTTTATACTGCACACAGTAAAGAATGTGTTATTGGTAGAATATTCAGTTGCCAGAATGGTTTGGGTTTCAATTTTATTATTGAGAATGTTGTTTGGAGTTCTACCCAATTCTCAGTTTAACAGAGAAAATTCTGTTTTTAGTTTCTTTTTTAGCAACTTATTCTTATTAAATAGGGATTTCAAGCTTTTTAATGCGTTTAATTTTAAACTATGCTTTTCAGACTATGTTGCATTGGTTTCTCGATAACATTTTGTGACTCTTAGAAGAATTAGAGCTGAATTCGAGTTTGGACTTTCATTCAGGCAAGAGAAGAGCTTTTAACAGGCATAGATGAGCTCTCACCAGCACCGGTGATGCCAAAATTTGAAGTGAAAGATTTAGAGAGCTTAGATGGGAAATATGACACTGTGGTTTGCTTGGATGTTTTAATACATTACCCACAAAGTAAAGCAGATGGGATGATTGCCCATCTTGCATCTTTGGCTGAGAAGCGGGTAATTCTGAGCTTTGCACCGAAGACAATTTATTACGATTTGTTGAAGAGGGTGGGAGAGTTGTTCCCAGGGCCCTCAAAGGCAACAAGGGCATATCTGCATGCAGAGGCAGATGTGGAGAGGGCATTGCGTAAGGTTGGGTGGAAGATAAGGAAGAGAGGTCTAATCACTACGCAATTTTATTTTTCAAGGCTGATTGAGGCTGTTCCTGCTTAGCTCGGAATGCAGGTCAGATTTTTTTGCCTTATCCTTTTTTTTTTTTGCCTTCTGAGTCACTAGAAATTAGGAGGTTACAGAAATTTTTTGCAAATCCGTAATTATTCCTAGTTGTCATCCTCTGCATGTATCTATGGAATTATGCCATGTATAATTTATGTAACCAACTTTTGATTACATCTCGTCAGAGTTCTTTTAGTCATTTGTTCAAGCTTTCACAGGATGTCCGCGCTGTCAGTTAGTCACATAGATCCGTGACTTCAAACTCCCCCATGTCTCTGTGGGTTATGATTCATGGCTGATTCTGTTTTTGTAAATAACAAAAAAATATATGACTTAAACAACTTATCAAAAAAAAAAAATGGATTTATACATCAATTCCTGTGTCATTTTGGTAAGCTGGAGGTTAAGAAATAAAGCATTACAAAATGGTAGCTGAATGTTTTGTCTCTGAATAAGCCAGTCTACACTAATGCAATCTAAATACCCCCACGTCTGAGGTTTAGCTCAGTACCAAACCAAGCTGTGGCATAAAAAAGTTGAATGTGATATGAATTTTCATCGAGAAAAGATAAAATTTCCAGTCTCTGCAAAGTAGCCAGACTCCATGGAATCTCAAATTCAACTAACTCAATGCAACAAAGTCTTGTCCCAATTGTTTTTGAACTCCATGGTTTGTGTGCTAAGATAGAAAAGAAGCAGCTATGCTGTTAAAAGGTTGGTAAAAAAAGAAAAGATAAGGGTGGCAGATACATAAAACAGGATGTGTGTGTGTGTGTGTTTTGGGGGGGGGGGGGGGGGGGGGGGGGGGGGGGGTGTTGTTGATCTAAAGAGGAATAGAACTTTGTGGCTCACATTAATAAAGAAAACTTGAAAGCAAGGCTGACATCAATTGAAAAATATAATTTTCATCTCCTTGTTATTAGGCTATGATGCAGGGAGCTTTGTGACGATCCTTATCTCTGTGACATTGTCATAACTTTTCAGCAATCCTTCCTAGAGCATCTGTAATATTTGTTAAAGCAGCAACTAAGCTGTCATTTTGGTTCTTCCGCTGCTCCCTATCCAGTTGATAATTCATGTTTTGAGCTTCTAGTTGTGCATTCAGCATGCTACTGTTCTTATCCAGAACTTTAATCAATCGTTCCTCCAGGTTGGTGTCTCCACATCCATCTAATGACAGTCGTCTTCGCTTCCATCCCTCCTGAGACATAGATCCTCTCCAGAAATTCAAGCCTGGCTGTTTTTCTTTGGTCATACCTGAAGGACATAAGCAAGAGAAAACCAGTTACTTGAAAGTGTCAGGTTTGGGACAGACAAGAGATTAGCCCTCACATGATTTTTAATGGAGCACAACTCTATTGTTTCAAATGTACGACCAGGATTAACCATTAAATGCCAGTACCCTAGCAATTTGCAATTCAAAACATGACACACCTCCATTTCAGAATACTACATTTAGATAACAGCGACTTTTTTCTTGTTCTTACTTTATTTTCTGCATTTTTATTTGAAAATAGTGGATTGGAACCTATGGAATAGGGACCTGCTCTTCAAAGAAGCAGTTCCTTAGTCCTCTTCCATTGGTTAAGAAAGAACCCAATCTTCCATCAAGGATTAGCTTATACCCTGCTAATTTAGCCCATCCCTATTTACTCCACATTTGGAAACAATCAGAGAGCTTTGACTTTCCTATAACTTCATCAAAATGAGAGTTTTATGTACCTTAGTCTATTACAACTATGTGAAACAACAGAAAAAGTACAACGTTTCTGGAATTTTAAGCCTAAAGATACATGAACTTGAAAATTCCGTCACTGTGCATGTGGATTGACCTTACTTTGATTGGAGTATACTTGACAAAACAGTTGATATTGCTTCTCTGCTCACGGAAGGAAAATATGAGGATCTAAATAGGCATAGACATAGTCTTATATTTAAAATGACTTTAATTTCAAAGCCGAATCATCTTCAAAACATTTCTCATTAAAATCTGTCTCTGTACATCTGAAAAGGGATGAAGATTCTGTTAGTCTTCCATAATGGACCAAAAATTCACCTCTATATATATTTTTGGAGCACCTCTGACATATTTCTGGATTTTTTTTTAAGCCGAAACAGTTACAAACAGCAGTTAAGATTATTCCAAATGTTGTATGATTTGTAGGATATGTTTCAGATAAATTCATCAAAAAATGCAATTGAGTTAGTGCAATTTGGGCTGAGAAAGATTTATTTCTAAGGAGAAACTTTGACATAATGATAAATTACCTGAAATAGGCATTGGAGCAGGAACTGTCTTCGTCGGAGTATCGGCAGTAACTGCATTCTCTAGGCTCCTGCCATTATCCACTTGCGCTGACTGCTGAAAATCTGAAATCAGACCATCTTCTGCTGCTACATGTCTACCACTATCAAAAACTGCCTCAGCTTCCTCCTCTTCCTCCTCCTCATCTTCAACTGCTACCACTGCTTCCAACCCATCACCATCCTTTGCATCTGCAGTTATTGTCACAAGTGTCAGAGGATATGCTGTTGTAGTAAATGCCCTTCCGTCCAAGACATCATAGACTTCCCTATCGAAAAAACCTGGCAGTTTCTTCTCCCTCCTTGAATCATTCCTCATCATCCAGAATGATTCATTGTCTCGTTTTACTTGTGACTCCAATGTTTTTATTTTCCTGAAATCACTTACAAGATTACTCCATCTTTTCCTGCACTGAACCGGTCCTCTATTCACACCATGCTCTCTGCAGAATGATGAGACGGCGTCCCACTTAGACTCAAGCTGGTCTGACCCGAATACTGAACTGGATCTACGGCCCTTTCGACCCCGGTTCTCTGCAACTTGCTTGCCTTCTATGAGGATAAGTGTTTCTTGTCTGGTCCATCGAGGGTGTCTTGGCATTTTACTTTTATCATCAGTCCCTTCTACTGTTGCTTGCTGTCCTTCAACTCCATTAGTTGGACAAGCATCATTTTCTTTATCATCAGTCCCTTCTACTGTTGCTTGCTGTCCTTCAACTCCATTAGTCAGACAAGCATCATTTTCATGCACGTCATTTGGCTCTGGCGCCATCAACAAATAAACTCTAGCAACAGAGGAATACACAGACTAATGCTGTTCTGATAGAGGTATCTCCAATTAGGGATTCAACTGTTAGATGTTTGGGTGGGCAAGGGTTAGAGCCTATCTTTGTTGATCTTTTACAGGGTTAATGTGGCCTTATATTTTGTGGCATATATTAAATCATCTGCCATATGGGGAATCCTACCCTCCATTTTTGTAATTCTCTATTTGACTGTCTAAACAAGGGACCAATTTCTATGTTCAAGCACTGAATTTGAAAGGGCACCTTCATATCACTTTCTCATTTGAGCACCAAATTTATAAGGCACTTTGCCCATACGTGCGTAAAATCAGTGTATTATGCCTAAGCTTTCATGCATGACGCATATAAAATGTCTTTTATTACTTTCATCCTTTGGAGAGTTACAATATTGTGAGAACAGAAATATTTTATAGGTTAAGATTACAGCCTTTGTCCAGTCTAGCAGTAGGCACCGAAGATGACAATTTATACAGTGGACGGACAGTTGTACCCTAATATAATTATGGTGCAGTAATTAGGTACACTATATTGGCAAGGTAATTTACCTTTTTATTACCATCATCTTGTTATCAGGTGCCAACTACTAGTTGTAAAACACTTAAAATATGACTCCTAAATTACATTACTTTTACTGCATATTCTTTAAGAATGTATATCCTATCCAGAATCATATCTTCATGATATGGGCCTTCAAAATTTTTCTTTTTCCATCATCATCTCCCTCCTTGAATCATTCCTCATCATCCAGAATGATTCATTGTCTCGTTTTACTTGTGACTCCCATGTTTGTATTTTCCTGAAATCACTGACAAGATTACTCCATCTTTTCCTGCACTGAACCGGTCCTCTATTCACACCATGCTCTCTGCAGAATGATGAGACGGCATCCCACTTAGACTCAAGCTGATCTGACCCGAAAAACTGAACTGGATCTACGACCCTTTCAACCCCGGTTCTCTGCAACCTGCTTGCCTTCTATGAGGATTAGTGTTTCTTGCCTGGTCCATTGAGGGTGTCTGGGTGTTTTACTCTTATCATCAGTCCCTTCTACTGTTTCTTGCTGTCCCTCAACTCCATTAGTCGGACAAACATCATTTTCACGCACTTCATTTGGCTCTGGCGCCATCAACAAAGGACTGAACAATACACAAACTAATGATGTTCTGATAAAGGTGTTGTTTACATCAGAGGATCATTCAACTTAATTGCAAACATAGTTAGAGGACCTCCAGTTAGGGATTCAACTGTTAGATGTTTGGGTGGGCAAGGGTTAGAGCCTATCTTTGTTGATCTTTTCCAGGGTTAATATGACCTTATATTTTGTGGCCTATATTAATTTATCTACCATATGGAGAATCCTACCGTCCATTTTTGTAATTCTCTATTTGACTGTCTAAACAAGGGACCAATTTCTATGTTCGAGCACTGAATTTGAAAGGGCACCTCCTACCACTTTCTCATTTGAGCACTAAATTTACAAGGCACTTTGCCCATACGTGCGTAAAATCAGTGTGTTATGCCTAATCTTTCATACATGACGCATGTAAAGTGTCTTTTATTACTTTAATCCTTTGGAGAGTTACAATATTGTGAGAACAGAAATATTTTATAGGTTTAAGATTACAGCCTTTGTCCAGTCTGTAGCAGTAGGCACCCAAGATGACAATTTATACAGTGGAGGGACAGTTGTACCCTAATATAATTATGGTGCAGTAATTAGGTACACTATATTGGCAAGGTAATTTACCTTTTTATTACCATCATCTTGTTATCAGGTGCCAACTACTAGTTGTAAAACACTTAAAAGTATGACTCCTAAATGACATTAGTTTTACTGCATATTCTTTAAGAATGTATATCCTATCCAGAATCATATCTTCATGATATGGGCCTTCAAAATTTTTCTTTTTCCCTTTTGAGATTCCCAATTTTATTTAATTTTTTTCTTCTGGTCAAAATAGTTTAATTCTTTTTGTATTGTCTAATATCCTCTCCAAGGATCCTCTGTTTATTGGCACGGTCAAATACATAGATGAAGGGACTTGAGCTTTGGGATTAGCTATTAGGTGTTGTGGCATTCTAAGCTTATTGATGGTTATAGATTTGTTACTCTTTTATTCCTTCCCCTCCCCAGTAGTTTTTTTTTTTTTGGTAAAGAAAATATCACCTTGGAACAGGGTTGTTCTAATCAGAAGTGATCATGCAGAAAAGACAACCTTGATGAGCTTAATTAGGTAAAATATTTAAAACTTCCTGTATTAATGATTCACATGCTGCATATGTGCCCGGACATTTGGGAGAAGGTAGTGATTGACTGGCTTTGTTGCAATGGAATTTGAAAAAAAAAAAAAAAAACGAGGGGAGCAATTGGGCTGATCAATTATCATAAGTTGTACTGAAAGGATTCTATTTTCTTGTTTTTTGTTTTTAAAGGAAGAAATAGAAAAGATTTCATGAAGAAAGAAATAATGTTGGATATAGGCACATGATTGATTTTTGTAATTTCCTTTTGACGGACTCCTATAATGAGTTGTATGCAAATGGGGAAAATGCTTTATTGGGTGGAGCCCAAACAGGCTTAATCTGATGCTGCAAACAGCATGGGCTAGACTTCTATGGCAAACCTATCAGAAGGTACAAATACTCCGCATGGAAATATGGCAATCAGCAAAGCTGTCAAAATCTTCAATTCAATTTCTAAATCGGCATTTGATTCACTTAGCATGGCATAGAAATAAATAACACTATGATTTGCAGGATATTTCTAGAGTGAAAGAGCCGTACTTGAAATTGATTAGCAGATTTGGACTCCTAAATATCGTAAAGCCATCTTAATCCTGGCTCCTCGTGATTGTAAACTGCCGGAGGGGGAAGTGAATGTTGTAACGGGCTTTTTTACACCTAATAGAATTGATCATGGGCCTTACTTGTCATGTAACCATTCAGCTTTAAAACACTCTCCACCCAAATTAAAAAAAGAAAAAGATAAAAAAAATGACCCAGTGGTAAGGTTGCTCTATTACAATATAAGTTTCATAAGTTTAAAACATATGAATAGTCTCTTTGCACGCATAGGTAAAGGATATGTATATCTGACTTTTTCTAGGCCTTACAGTTATGGGAGCCTGGTGTATTATGTTACACTTTTCCTCGTATAATGAAAAAGTTGGTTTGGATGTCCTCTAATTACTCAACATATTATAGCAATGTAAGACAAATCAAGCTACCAAAAATTGGGTTGACAAAAGGCTCATTTGAGACAAGATTCATGAAATAAAAGGGGTTGAGTTGTATCGTGTTTTGAAACTCATTAATTTTTTTGAGCCTAGCTTGAACTTTGTGTGACAAGTTAATAAGCAATTTAAATACATAAAAATCAAGCTACCAAGGTGAGCCTCTGATTGGCTTGGATAGAGGTTTGCTCAAGAACTCTTGATATATATATATATATATATATGTGATATATGAACTGGAAAAAAATATAGGAGATAGGTAACACTTATGTTTTTAGTTACTACATCTTTTATGATTTACTCTTCATGCATTTAATGGGTTGGGCTAATTCTTTAGGAAAATCTGTGTTGTATAAGTGGAACTTGAGCAAATCACACGAGGCCCATAAACTCAAGTACTTCGGCCAGCCTGAGGAACTTTTTCTCGAAAGTTCACATAGTGTTCTAATTACTGGGCCAGGCCGTATGGCCCATTGTTTGTTAGCGCTTCCTTCGGAAAATCGGCCGATTGGTTCTACTTTCCCGCGCGTTCTCATCTTCTTGCGTGTGTGACGGTGTGAGAGAGAGAACTCGAACCAGAGGAACCCTAGTACTCTGAATTGGTAAAGGTGAGAACTCGAACCAGAGGAACCCTAGTACTCTGAATTGGTAAAGGTGGTGATGGAAGGAGGGGGAGGAATGGGAAGCGATGTGGAGAGAGAAGAAGAGGACGCAGCCACTGAAATCCTGAGGGATCGATTCCGACTCTGCACTATCTCTGTCGCCGAAGCCGAAGGTTCAATCTCCTCCACCACCCTATCTCAGTATATATGTAAATCCTCCCTAATTTTTTGTATAATAATCTGTCACTTGCGTTGTTTGTTAAACGATTCTGTTTTATATTTTTGATTAGCAAAGCTTAACAACATGGAAATTTCTCAACCTATAATGGCCTGCATCTCTGATTTAGCCTTCAAATTTGCAGGTAGATCTACTTCTCTCTCTTCCTATCTCTCTCTCTCTCTCTCTCTCTCTCTCTCTCTATATATATATATATATATATATATATATATACTACACAGTTAAATGTATGCCCGTGCCCCCGGGAGCGTGGGAAATTTATGCGGTCGCCACTCATTCGTCAGCTGTGATTACAAATTAGGAGATTGACATTCATTGAACACATAATTCGTGTGGATATGTTATGGCGTACTCAATGAGCAATATCTCTGTTGATTTATTTGCATGAATTTAGATGAAGAAAATGTTTTCATACAATTTCTCTTTAGACTATTTTTCCTCCTTTTTCTTTTGGCCACACTTAGGCTGAAGTGTGAGACATATTGCTAAATACTATGAAAGCCTTGATGCAACTCTAAGATATAAGGCTAATAGGCACCAATACCATACCCAGTGTTGAAAGATGAACCCTTGATGATTCAATAAATGAGCAGAATGGGGATAATAATTCCAAATGCAAAGGACTCCATGGAAACCATTTCTGTTTGGGGCTAAATTTGGTTGGCTGTCTGTCTACTTCTTTGAGATTGGATTTGTAAATGTAAAATGCAATAGAGAAAAACTTTCTTTCTTGTAGAGGAGGTTTGGTGTGAAGCAATAAATCAATTTGACATATCAATTTAAGCCTCAAAAGGTACAGAGTGTGCCTTGTGGGTGACACGTGCTATATGGGCCATAACTCGGGCCCTTTTGCCTCAATGCCGTTGCTTGAGGTTTTGCACTGAACCTCCCCTTCAGGCATATGCCTTACTGATTATTTTTCAAATAGGAGCAGAAGTCATGAATCTGGCTTCTTTTGTTATCGAAAATGTGAAAAAAAAAAAAAAACGATCTTAAAAGATACAATTAAAGGCCTTTTTTGATGCATGCATCCACAATAACTACAGTTCTTTTATGATCTAGAATACAACTTTTGGATTTGTTGGATTAAAGCAAATAAGGAACCCAATACCTCTGTCATTCTTTTACTTCTTGAGTCCCACAAATGGATATCTGTTACTTTTGTGGTTTTGGTTTAGAAAAAAGTGTATCAGTTTTTTGGATTTGAAGACCTATTCTGTCTATGCCAAGTAGACTGACCGAAATTGCCAGAATTTGATTGAATAGCATAACTTTGGAAGTTAGCTCATGTCTGCAAATGTGCCTCAACTGTGAAATGATTTACAAATCAAAACACTTTCAGGTAGGCTAACTTAAATTGGATAAGATTACTGACCTGGTCCTTGTTTTTTCTCCTTTATGGTTAATGTTTATCTGTATATAAATCAATGCAGCAAGTTAGGATTCAAACGGCACAGAGCAGTGAGAAACAATGAACATGGGTTTTAATTGGTGGCTATGTTTTATGCTCCTTGAGTTACATCATATTTTACGTCCTTTATTTAGCGTATTAATAATATTTTTAAGGTAGAAAACAAAGATATTATAAAAACCCTGTTTAGCACATAGAATTAAGTTGCTATGGTCTTGACCTGCATTGTTAAATTTGTAGAATAAAGTTGCTCTTCTCTTGACCTTCACTGTGAAAATGCGAGGTTGAAACTAACAAATGGGTAAATTTGTTGAAAAGCAGAACAGTTGGCGAAGGACTTTGAGTTATTTGCACAGCATGCAGGTCGTAAATCTGTAAACATGGAAGATGTCATACTTTCTGGTGAGTTTATCCAATGCTAAGCTTGTTAGAATAATAACTGCCATTAGAATTTGAGGATACTATTGTTTTCTCCTTCTTTTTATTTTACCTGTCATATCTTATTTCATTATCTACCCACAGTTGTTTTTAATGTTTATCAACAGAATATAATATTTCTGGTTTTATATCTGATTGTTCATTGCTTGTCCATATGAATAGAGAAACCACTGTTGTCCATACTTGTTTGTACATGCGTAACAATCCTTTGCGTTTCTTATTGTTAATGCTAGATGTTTTATGTTGTTGAGAATTATGGAAACAACTGATATCTGCAATGGATAAGTGTACTCTTGCTGTTCTTTCCATCCTTTTGAAGTACATCAAACTCGCATTTCTTGCAGTACATGTTCAATTTAAAAGTTTGCAGTAGGATAAGACTGCTTCAATTTGGTTTCAGCTCATAGGAATGAACATCTAGTTACCTCATTGAGGTCCTTCTGCAATGATCTGAAAGCAAAAGAACCTGTGTCTGAGAGGAAGCGGAAAAAAGGGCCAAAAAAAGAAGACAAACCTGCACCTGGAGTAATCCATATTCCTGATCTGTAGCTCAGCAGCGCTTGGTAGTATTCTCAGATCAATACAGCAAAGCATCTTATAAATAGATGATCGGTTTGTACATTAACACCAAGTATGCATGGTTATTTCAGATCTTGGGATCATTTTTATACATTCTTTCTGAACTAGAGCAAATGTTATGATAGTAACTACTGCTTGACTACTGAGTAGTTGGGTTTGTCCATTTGGTAGGCTTTTCGAAGCTTTTTTCAGTTTGGCTTCCAATTTTTGGCCTTTCGGCTTATGAGCCAAAAAGGGCAAACTGAAAAAAGTTAAATAAAAGTCCCTATAACGGGTGTGATTGCTATTCACCTCATTTTTAGAACAGTAGGCTTTGCATGACAGTATGCCCCTCCTGTTTTCTGGGAGAGGACATGAGGAGTCTGTGTAAGAAGTTTGTAATTTGTACTTACCTCCTATTTTTGTCACTTGATTTTGAATGCCCTAGTCCTAGTTCACACAAAGGCCCAATCTTGATTTTCAGGCTAATGACTAAACCAGTTGGGCCCATCCATGGAAATTGTGTATATAGGGTCTGATTTCATCCCATAATTTTATGTTCCTCTATTTAAGCCGATTTTGCCTCATATGCTTGTAATACGAATTTTTTGGTTTTTTTAATTATGAGTATCTACTAGGTAGAGCAGCATTGGATCCACGCCTGCAATTCGTGCAAATTATAGGTATCAATTAAGTCAACGAGAATCAAACCAAGACATCTGAGTTTATTGTTGGGCCCAAAGTTCAAAAACACAAAAACTTTACAGAGGGCCCAAAAGTTGTTTCAAGCGAAAACACTACAGCCCATAAATTAGAACATAGAGAGAGAATCACTATCATTTCATGTAAATTACACAACCATCACTTCACTTGGGGAAAGTAGTGCTTGCTAAGGGGCCTAATGCCCTAGTAAGTTAGAAATGCCGGTTGCTTAGTTATGCTTTTGACTTTTTTTTGTATGAAGTTCATTAAAAATTCATAAACTAATTAAATAACCTAGCTTCTAAATTGATTCAAACTATTCGGCCCAAGATTTTGTGGGGTCACAATGGCAAAGGCGCCAATATTTTTCAATTTGATTTGCTTTTTCCGCCTGAAGCGCGAGAACTCGGAAATCAAAAATCAGAGTCCTCTCACTCACGTTTCGTTGGTTGATTGGTCGGTCAGACGACTTTTAGAAGCTTTTGGAACTGATGACCACTTCGAGTTTTTACTTCTTTTTTGTCTGTCAAAAGCTTATCTTGAAGCAGAGCCATACAGATTACAGGCAGCCCACGGGCATAGGGAATGGTGAACTTGAGCTCCTCTCTGTATGGGATTTGTTTAGGTCCCCCCTTCCCTCCTCTTTAAAGTTGCAACTAACTTCCCATGCTCCTCAAAATCCAGAACAAAGCCCACCTGCAAAGTAGCACGGATTTTTCAATATTTATTAAGTTTTGTTACGTTGTATTTACTTTTTGTAAAAGCCAGGTGGTCCACGTCTAGACTAGAATAAATTTTTTTATGACTGCTGCATTTAGCAAGAATTAAACTTTTAAATTTGTGAAAAAATGACTAAGAGTTCTAGCCAATTGGATAAGCTCAATTGGTTAAAATCTTCAAATAATTATACTTTCTCTTGTTGTGGTTTAAGTAAAACATCATATGATTTTCCAGTAATTTAAGAGTGAATAAATAACTCTCTGTAGTTTGGACTTAATTATAAAATAAATAGAAATAGTTAATTTTAACGGCAATTATGTGATAGGAGTATTTTTGTAATTTTATATCTCTAAAATAGAGCATGAAAAAGTCAATTTTGTTATTTTATATCAAAATGAACGGTTGTATTTCACATGGATGTATTTGTCATTTTACCAAGTTTGTCATTGTTTCATTTATTTTACATATAAGTCTAAGTCAAAAGGGAGTTATGTGATTTTCACTCAAACTAAAAGCGACGAATTGTAATTATTCCTATTTTTTATTTATAACAAATCAAGATAGTTAATATAATAAAATACTATATGTCACAATCTAATAAATATGCGTATTGAAAACTTCATATTACCTTATTACTAAACTTTTGCTCTCCACTTGTTTATTCTTGTACAGTCATGCTTGTCTATTTTGCAATTGTTAACATTTGAAACTAAATATGGGCAAAGATTTGAAAATAGTAGTCACATTTTTTTTTTAAAATGGGACTCAATCACGAAAAATATAATTCGGTTATGCAAAAATGAAATTCAATCATGTTTTCCAAATTACAAGTTACTTTACTGATTAAGAATGTATTGGTCAAAGTATTGAGATTGTGTTATTCCAAGTGTGCATAATGTACTACTTGAGTCTCTAAAGTATTAAATACGAAAATATAGTATATTTTTTACAAAAAAATAAATATCAATATGTGATTGTGTTATTTCAAATGCACATTATAAATCATGTTTAGACCGACAGCTTAAAAAACTATAGGCTATTTTTAAAAGCAGTTCTTTAAGTGACTTTTAATAAAAATGTGTAAAATATATTAGTGGCTTTTTTAAGTAAAGATTTAGTAAACAACTTTGTCAAGTGATTTTTTGGAGGGTGGGTCAAACAACATTTTAAAAATAACTTATAAACTATAAACTTACGCCGCAAGTTTAAAAAAAAAGGGATAATTACACTTTATTCCTTTATGATTTAAGTAAAAATTAGACCACCCCCTATGGTTTAAAAGTGAACACATGAACTCTCTATAGTTTGGACTTATCTGCAAATGAATAAAAACCGTTAAATTTAACGAAAATTTTATCATAATGGTATGTTTATCATTTTATCTCTCTAAATTAGAATATCAAAAAAATAATTTGGTCCTTTTATGTCAAAATAAAAGATTGTCTTTCGAGGAATTTTTTAATTATTTCATCAAATCGTCTTTTTCTTGTGTAATTTGGAGAGATAATATGATGAAAATATCCTTACATTAGAATTTTTGTTAAATCTAACAATTTTTATGCAATTTGCAAATAAGTTCAAATCACATGAGGGTCATGTGTTCACTTTTAAATCATAAAAAGATTATTTGATTTTGACTCAAACCACAAGGGGATAAAGTGTAATTACCTTTAAAAAAAAGTTACATGCAAACTATAATTATTAACCTCGTACCGTTATTGGAAATACCGGTCAGTACATACCGTACCAACCTTGACACAGTACCAATGAGTGTGAATTCTGTGTCAGTTAAAGAATCGGCTAATACTGAACAATACCGATGGTACTAAATGTACCAGATAGTACTAGTTTTATATAATTTTTAATTTATTGTCTTTTGATGATAATTATCAATTAAAAATTATTTTAGGCATATATTAGACAATAATATGTTTTTTTAAGTATTTTTAAATATATATTTAGGTTAGATAACACGTTTATATTATATTAAAACTGTTGACATTTTACATATATATATTTTTATAGTATATAATATTTATAATGATAAATTCAAGACAGTACTCGATATTGTACCAATACCGATATGTAGCGTACCTATAGTAAAAATAGTACTTTGATCCATACGAAATTAATAACTATAGTGTAAACACCTCTTCAATCTCTTTCTTGAGTGGGTAAATTAATTTATCATTAAATCCCATTATTTGAAAAAAAGAAACTCTGCTTGAATTTCATCTTCAAATCATCCCCTCGCTAACATTAATTCGCCCTTTCAAGATAAATTGACGCTTGACTTTGCTTCCTCACCATTTCGCTTTGTGAGAGAGAGAGAGAGAAAAAGCAGATGAGGTGGTTGTACAAATTCCCACTAACAATAACAGTTCAGATTACAGTAGTAGGGGTGGGCCCACTGTGGCCGGGGACTTTGTTGGAGCCGCACAATCACATGGCTCCCACATATGACGCGCCCGTGACTCTGTCTATGCCCCATCTCCATTAAAATTAAAAAAATGCTATCGAAACTGATAATTAATTATCGGTTGAGGGGGTCACATCAATTAAAATTCATTAGTCACGGTTAATATATAGTAGCTGTCTCCTTAAAATTATTTGATTTTTTACAAAAATTAAATCTTATTTGGTTTGAAACAAAAATAGACTAGTATATATTTTAATTAATAATTTCTAAACACTTAAAATTTGGAAACTAAGTAAGTTTTAACCTCCTAAGAACTGATTTTTGTACTTCCTAAGCAGGCCCCTAACATGAATGAACTATTGTGGCCTACCTTACTCTTCCGCTTCGCTTCGATTATTGTAGACCCATTACGTGACTTTGTCGTTTGTATTGAATTTGAGACTAAATGTGTCAATTATAATGCCACGTGGCAAACATCAATTATATTTATAAACAAACTCTTTGTCGATTACTCCATAAATGTATTGTCCTTTTAAAAAATTATTCTATGTTCTTGAAATGCCACATGAAAATAACAATCATTTTATATCAGAATGATATTAGAACCTACCTTGCAAGATCGAATCCATTGTTTCGTAAAAGATAAAGTAAGATTTATGTAATGTTCTAAAAGAATCAAATAATTTCTCGGCATTTCCGTTTGTTTTCGAAAATTTGAAGAAGTATTTGGTGTTTGCATCATATCATCAACCTGTGGTAGTTGTTGTTAACCTGTTATGTCCACATGAACCCTACTTCTTCTTTTTATTTTATTGTCTTTAACTGTACCTTTCTAATATGTACGGTCCGCACACTTGTAAGTAGGGTGATTTAGATATTAGGTGAATTTTTATTTTGAAAGTCATTTGAAATCAATATATAAAAGAGAGAAAATGTGTGTCAAAGAGACCTACTAGTTGAAGTATTCTTGACAATATGTATTTTTTATGGCATATTTTTTTATTCCTAAAGAGTCTATATTAAAACCATATATTTTTTTAGAACACATTAAAACTATCTATTATTATGGTATACACAGGTTGTGATTGGTAATAAATAAAACAAACGAGGGCGAAGTAGGTAAAGAAATCATTTTATGAGGATCAGACAGGTACTCGATAAGTATCACTTTAAGTCATTTTCAACTTCGCGATAGCCATTTTAGAAGCTAGACCAACTTCTCTTGGATGGACTTTTACGAGATAGATTTTTTTTAAAAGCTTGCCCATATAAGTTGACCAAACATCTCATTTTTTTTTTTAGAAGTTCTTTTGGGCTTGAAAGTTCTTTTAAAATGCTCTCCCAATTACATTAATATGTCTATTTTTCATAAGTCATGCATTTCAAGTGGTGAAGTCACCTTGTGCCTAGACAGGGTAACTGCCCCTTCAAATGTCTAAAAAATTCTTTTTTTTTTTTTTTACAGTTTCAAAAGATTTTTCAATGCCCCTTGATAATTTCCTCTTCAGTAGTTATTTTACTTTAAAAACCCTTTATATCTATTTTTCATAAGCCTCGGTTTTAGAACAGTATGCTTTTCATGACAGTATGCCCCTGCTGTTTTCTGGGAGGTGCCACGAGGAGTCCTTGTGTAAGAAGTTTGTAATTTGAACATTTTCTATCCTACTATTGTCACATGATTTTGAATGGGCTAGTCCTAGTTTACACAAAGGCCTAATGTTGAATTTCAGGCTAATGGCCAAACCAGTTGGGCCCATCTATGAAAATTGTGTATATAGGGTTTTATGTCATCCCATAATTTTATGTTCCTCTATTTTAGCTGATTTGGCCTCGTATGCTTTTAATACAAATTTTTTGTCTTTTTTTAATGATGAGTGTCTACTAGGTAGAGCAACATTGGATCCACGCCTACAATTCCTCGCAAATTATAAGTTTCAATTAGTATGTTACCAAACACTCCAACTAAGTTTTTTTTAAGTTAACTTATTCTTTATGCTTTTTTTAAGTAGCTTATTTAACTAAATAAGTTAGTCCCAAACGGGTTCTAAGTCCCAGAATAACCAACGAGAGTCCAACCAAGACATTTGAGTTTATGCTTTGGTCCAAAGTTCAAAAACATAAAAACCCTTAAGAGGGCCTAAAAGCTGTTTCAAGCTAAAACACTACAGCCCATAAATTAGAAGATAGAGAGAGAGAATCACTATCATTTCATGTAAATTGCATTGGGTTAGTTGCACTTTATCTTTTTGTGATTTGAGCAAAAAACACATGATCTTCTTGTGATTTAAAAGTGAACACATGATTTCCTGTGGTTTGGACTTATTTACAAAATGAATAGAAATTGTTAGATTTAAAAAAAAATTCTATTATAAATGTATTTTTGTCATTTTATCTCTTCAAATTAGAATATCAAAAAGCCAATTTAGTGAAATAATCAAAAAAAATTCTTGATAGACAAGCTTTTATTTTGGCATAAATGGATCAAATTATTTTTTTTATATTCTAATTTAGAGGGATAAAATGACAAAAGTACCTCTATAATAAAATTTTCATTAAATTTAACGGCTTTCATCTATTTTGCAAGTAAGTTAAAACCACATGAGAGTCATATATTCACTTTTAAATCACAGAAAGGTCATGTGTTTTTGGATCAAACCACGAAGGATAAAGTATAAATACCCCAATTACACAACCATCACTTCACGTGGGAAAAGTATTGCTTGCTAAGGGGCCTAATGCCCTGGTAAATTAATACTGCTGGTTGCTTAGAGAAAGTCTACGCCCACCTCAATGTTCATTGAAGGTTTTACACTCTTACCAAAATGACGTTATTTTGGTAAGAAAAAAATCTAGCACTAACCTATCTTTTCAGATCATAAATTTTTTTAAAAAGACACTGTAAAAAATAAAACTTAATAAAAAAATAAATACAACTAAAAATAACTAATACCCAAAACTAAAGCAAACACAAGTTGTATTTATTTATTTTATTAAGTTTTATTTTTGGCAGTGTGTTTTTGAAACGGTTTACTTTTTCAGCCGTGTTTATTTTTTTATTAAGTTTTATTTTTGACAGTGTCTTTTTAAAAAGGCTTATGACATGAAAAGATAAATTGGTGTTAGATTTTTGAAAGGTTAGAGTTTCATATTTTTTTTTTTTTAATTTATGACTTTTAAGCTTTTTTTTTTTTTTTGTACCGAAGATTGCGTCCGCTAAAATTTTTACGGAAGATTTTTTTCTTACCAAAATGAAGTCATTTTGGTACAGGTGTAAAACCTTCGGTGAATATTGCTGTGGGCGTAGTCTTTCCCGGTTGCTTAATTATGCTTTTGACTCTTTTTGTATGAAGTTCATTAAAAATTCATAAAGTAATTAAATAAGCTAGCTTCTAAATTGATTCAAACTATTTGGCCCCATCACAGGGTCAAACCTGTATTTTTGCGAGGTCACAGTGGCGAAAGGCGCCAAGATTTTTCAATTTGATTTGCTTTTTCCGCCTGAAGTGCGAGAACTCAGAAATCAAAATCAGAGTGCTCACACTTACGTTTCGTTGGTTGGTTGGTCGGTCAGACGACTTTTAGAAGCTTTTAGAACTGATGACCACTTCGAGTTTTTGCTTCTTTTTTGTCTGTCAAAAGCTTATCTCGAAGCAGAGCTATAGAGACAGCCCACGGGCATAGGGAATGGTGAACTTGAGCTCCTCTCTCTGTATGGGTTTTTTTGGGTCACCCCTACTATCCTCTTAAAAGTCTGCAACAATGAACAAACTTTCCATGCTCCTCAAAATACAGAACCAGGCCCACCAGTAAGTAGCACGGGTTTTTCAATATTTATTAAGTTTTGTTATGTTGTATCTACTTTTTTTCAAAAAATATTTATTTATTTATTTTTTGTTTAACGGCTACGGTGTTTGTGTGAGCTTGTATCTATTTTAATTAATTCATCCTTTAAAAGAGTGAAAAGCAGATGATCTCCATCGAGACTAGAATAAATCCCTTACAGCCACTTTGACATTTAACAATAGTCAATCTCTCGACTTCTCACAAAGGAGACCAAGAGCTCTCTAATTGGGTAAGCTCAATTGGTTAAAATCTAAGAATAATTACACTTTTTTTCATTGTGATTTAAATGAAAAATCATACGACCCTCTTATAATTTAAGAGTGAACACATAACCCGTTGTAGTTGGACTTAATTGTAAAATTAAGAGAAATTGTTAATTCTAAAGGCAATTATGTGATAGGAGTATTTTTGTAATTTTATTTTTTTAAAATAAAACATTAAAAAGTTGATTTTGTTATTTTATATCAAAATAAAGGGTTATACTTCACATGAATGTTTTTGTCATTTTGCCAAATTCGTCATTGTTTCATTCATTTCGCATATAACGTTCATGTTAAAAGAGAGTTATGTATTCACTTTTGAACAACATGGGGTATTGTGATTTTCGTTCAAACTAGGAAGAGGTGTAGTGTAATTATCCCTAATTTTTTTTATTTATAACAAATTAAGGTGATTAATATAATAAAATACTGCATATCACAATTTAATAAATATGCGTATTGCCTTATTACTAAACTTTTGCTCTCCACTTGTTTATTCACACATCAGAATTTTTGTTAAATCTAACAGTTTTTATACATTTTACAGATACGTTCAAATCACAGAGGGTCACATGTTCACTTTTAAACCATAAGCAGGTTATTTGATTTTGACTCAAACCACAAGAGGATAAAGTATAATTATCCCTAAAAAAAAGTTACGTGCAAACTATAGTTATTAATCTCGTACCAGTACTAGGAATACCAGCTAGTATATACTATATCGGCCTTCATACGATACCTGTGAATGTGAATATTGTACGGGCTAAAATATCGGCTAATATTAGACAATACCGCTAGTACTGAATTTACCGAATGATACTGGTTTTGTGTAATTTATTTTAAAATAATTTAATTTTGTTAACTTTTGATGATAATTATCAATTAAAAATTATTTTAGGTATATACTACCAAATAATAATATATCTTTTAAGTATTTTTAAATATATATTTGGGTTAGATAATACATTTACATTATATTAAAACTTTTAATATTTTAAATATATATATTTTTATAGCATATAATATTTATAGCGATAAATTCAAGACAGTACTTAGTATTACACCAATACCAGTACGCACTGTACCAATATAAAAAACAGATGATAACTATGGTGCAAACACCTCCTGAATCTCTTTCTTGAGTGGGTAAATTATTTTATCATTAAATCCCATTATAAAAATAAAAAAAAAAACTCTGCTTGAATTTCATCTTCAAATCATCCCTCGCTAACATTAATTCTCTTTCAAGATAAAATTGACGCTTGGCTTTGCTTTCTCACCATTTCACTTAGAGAGAGAGAGAGAGAGAGCAGATGAGGTGGTTGTACAAATACCAACTAACAATAACAGTTCAGATTGTAGTAGTAGGGGTGGGCCCACTGTTGCCGGGGACTTTTTTGGAGCCACACAATCACATGGCTCCCGAATATGACGCGTCCGCGACTGTGTGTACTCCCCCGTCTCCATTAAAATTAAAAAAATGCTATTATAAGCCTGCGGTCGATAATTAGCCGTTGGTGATCACATCAATTAAAATTTATTAATTGCGGTTTGATGGTAGTTATCTTCTTAAAATTATTTAATTTTCTACAAAAATTAAATCTTATTTGGTTTGAAACAAAAATAGACTAATATATATTTCAATTAACAATTTCTAAACACTTAAAATTTTGAAACTAATTAAGTTTTAACCCCTGAGAACCGATTTTTGTACTTCCTAGCCAGGCCTTAACATGAATAAACTATTGTGGCCTACCTTACTCTTCCGCTTCGCTCCTATTATTATAGACCCATCTCGTGACCCTTGTCGTTTGTATTGAATTCGAGGCTAGATGTGTCAATTGTAATGTCACGTTGCAAACGTCGATTCTATTTGTAAATGAACCCTTTGTCGATTACTCCATGAATATATTGTTCTTTTAAAAAGTTATTTCGTGCTCTTAAAATATTACGTCAAGCTTATTTCATCTATCACAAAATAACAAATATTTCATAGTAAAGACGTATTAGGACCTATCTTGTAAGATCGAATTCATTGCTTTGTAAAAAATAAAGTAAGGTTAAAATTGATGTTCCAAAAGAACCAAATAATTTTTCAGCATTTCCGGCTATTTTTCAAAATATAAAGAAGGTGCATCATAACCTCTAGTAGTTGTTGCTAACTTGTTATGTCCACTTGAACCCCACTTCTCCTTTTTATTTTATTGTCTTTAACTGTACCTTTCTAATTTGTACGGTCCGCACACTTGTAAGTAGGGTGTTTTAGATTATTAGGATTTTCAAGAGAAGGTAGATATTAGGTGAATTTTTATTTTGAAAGTCATTTGAAATCAATATATAAAAGATAGAAAATGTGCGTCAGAGACACTTACTAGTTGAAGTTGGCAATATGTATTTTTTATGGCGTATTTTTTTTATTCCAAAAGAGTCTATATTAAAACCATAGATTTTTTTAGAACACATTAAAACTATCTATTATTATGGTATACACAGGTTGTGATTGTCAATAAAACAAACAAATGAGGGCGAAATAGGTAAAGGAGTCATTTTATGGGGATAAGACAACTAGTCGATGAGTATCACTTTAATTCGTTTTCGACTTCGCGATAGTCATTTCAAAAGCCAGACCAACTTCTCTCGAATGGACTACTACGAGATAGTTTTTTTCTAGAACCTTGTCCATATAAGTTCACCAAACATCTCATTTCTTTTTTTTTTTTGAAGCTCTTTTGGGCTTAAAAGTCCTTTTAAAATGCTCTCCCAATGATCTTAATATGTCTATTCTTCATAAGTCATGCATTTCAAGTGGTGAAGTCACGTTGTGCCTAGTCGGGGTAGCTGGCCCTTCAAATTTCTAAAAAATTCTATTTTTTTTCTACAGTTTCAAAAGATTTTTCAATGCCCCTTGATAATTTCCTCTTTAGCAGTTATTTTACTTAAAAAAACCCTTTATATATTATACATATTATTAGATTATGCATGTTATGTATATATAACATATGTGTGTGTGAAAGTCAAGTGTTTTACTATTGATTAATAATTTTTTTTTAATTGTGTTTAATGATTGCTCCTATGAAATTCCTGGCTCATATGCTCTGTTTTCGGCAGCCATTGCATAGTTGTTCCAGAATCATATTTTACATTTACTGTGAAACACATTACTTTGTAGACCACTTTGTGAAATCATGTGTTTGTATTGTGTTTTCCCCTCCTTTTTTAATAGGTGATCATATTATTCCAGCATTTTTACCGTTATGAATGGAGAATACAATTTTTTTTAGGGTGTTTGGAATAGTTATAACTTAGTTTGATGGCAACAAAGTTGATTTTTTAGTAAGCTCATCTAATAATCTTTTCATGTTACAAAAGACTAAATTATTTGAAATTGACTCGTGTTTGACTCACTAATAATCCGTTTGAGATAGACTCGTGGTGTAGACAGTTCAATCTTAAACACTTTTTCAAATTTCGTTAATTTTTTAAATTTTGCTCAAACTCAACTCGATTAATAAAATTATATAAAAACTTAAATTACTCAAATCCGGCTCGTGACTAGTTATATTAAATATCATTTAAGATTAGTTAAAAAAGATAAGCAAAAACCAAATTTGAATAACTTAAGACTTTGCTCGCATGAATATAGTAATTATCAAAACATACCTTTTCACCCACGTATAAATATTGTAGATTATCAAACCCTATATATATATTGCCCGCTGTAATTTTGACATAGAAGGTGGGACTTTCCGTAAAAACAATAATCGAATTTCCTACATACTCTAGTACAACACTTGTACAAGTACGAAATCTCCCCAGGCTGAGAAGGAAGTAAATTGAAGTCACTTGGCAAGAATGAACTCACTAGGCAAGCAAAATCAGATACATCCAGATTTTGTTTGCGGAATTCATTTTCCTGTTGGCTGTTGATCTGAGCTAAAAAAAAATCATATCTTCTCCTCGGTGGTACATTGCCAGTTGGACCCTCCTTAATGATTAAGATCAAAACATGCGGCATGGATGATCAGAGCTGGATAACATAACAGTCTGTTTGGAACTTCGGGGGAGAGAGAAGGGAAGGAAAGGGAAAAGGAAAGAGAGGGAAAGAGAAAAGCAAGAAAAAAAAAATAGCCACTCTCTCTTTCTTTTTTTCTTTCTTTCGTCTTTCTTTTTATTTTTTTTCACAAAATCCAATAGGGAATGAAAAACATTTTTCCTTCATTTTTTCTTTTTCCTCATTTCCTCAAGTTTCAAACAGGCTGTACAGATCTGTTTGATACTTGTGGAATGAAAAGGAAATGAGAGAAACTTGATTTTCTCTATTTGATTTTGTAAAGAAAATAAGAAGAAAGTGAAAGGAAAAACATCTTCTCTTATTTGAAATTGAAAGGAAAGAGAAAAAATAATAATAAGATAACCCATTAAAAAAGAAAGTAAAAAAAAGTGGGAAGCAAACTACTTTTTCTCTCATTTATCTTCTATTCAATCCTAAAATAGAAATCAAATAAGAAAGGGAATTTTCTGTCCCCTTCCCTTTCTTTTCTTCAATTATCAAATAGGGTGTAAATTTAAAGTGTAAAGAAGGTGTGGATCAAACACTAAACAAATCAATAATGCATGTTTAAATCTTAATTCCTTGTTCATTGTCAAGACGTGTTAGCAAAATCTTTCTTTATATTCTCTATCTATTTCGCATTTTGCTATCTCATCTCAACTCCCCGTATTAAATGCCCAAATTTTATGGTTTTTGTATGGATCGACATGAAATAATTATATTATTATACAACACTTGTTTTGCAAGAGATTTTATCACAACAAATTTAACAAACCACATAAACTATTACTGGGAATCGAACTAAGAACTCAATTTGGCGGTGGGGTGAAACTCCCTTTCTCTGTTCACGCAGTCGTGAGTTCGGATCCGCTTGCGGTAGTAATTCTTGTGAATCAGATACTGCAATGGGAGGTCTCTGTCAACTTACGTTTTGGTGAGACTAGGTTCAGTTATGACTCACTTCTTTTTGAAGAGTCCAACAAAATAAAGACGACTATGATAACACCCAAACAGATAGCTACATTGGGTCATCCTCCCTTACCTATTTGCTCAGCCAAACGTGAGGCTATATCCAGCTTTAAAATTAAGAGTTATAAGCCCTTTGAACTGTCTTTACCCACTAATTAATGCTATTGTTGCTGACACCCATGACTTATTGTTGCTATTAACATCAACCCTGGGTTGGGTCCCTTAGTTACAAGTACCTCCGAGGCCCCATCATGTTTTTCCAGTTTCTTCTGCAACTTTGATGATTATCCATGAAGAAACATGGGGTTAGCAAAATGAGCAAAACTTGTTGGGACAGAGCTACCCTCTTGGCTCCCACAAATGGCCGATTAAACAAAGTGCTTGTCAAGTCTGTCCACTAATTGTAGACAAGTGAATATCCAGAAAGGATTTCTCTGGCCTTGACCTATCACATGTTCTGTCTGCTCCATATTGATACATATATACCCATCAAAATAATGTCATCTATGAATATTAATGGTTGATTTCCTATCTTACTGTTTATTCTTTGAGAAGCAATGAATTATTTGGATATTGATACATTTGATAATAGACAGACGAGACGAGCTATTTTAATGATTCTACGTCGAAAAAAAAAACACAAATTCAACTCCATAATGGGTTCGTACAAAAATTCAACGGCTTACCAACTGCTACTATTTAAATTTTAAATTTTAGAGTGAGAAATCCCTTAAAGGAGTAAGTGATTACCCATTTTTGTTTTTGTTAGAAATTTATATTAAAAGACATGTTTTGTGTACTGACTTTAGTATTTATTACTAAATTAATTATTCCATTTTAATGAAAATTTGTGTGAGAAATGTTTA
The DNA here is from genome assembly GCA_033060915.1 of Euryodendron excelsum. NCBI lineage: Eukaryota > Viridiplantae > Streptophyta > Magnoliopsida > Ericales > Pentaphylacaceae > Euryodendron > Euryodendron excelsum. The sequence goes on from CM065384.1 coordinate 41,336,969, forward strand.
GATTGCGTTATTTATTTAATGATTATGCATGTGTGTCTGTTATTCTATATAGTAGATGATTTGGTGTGTAGAGTACGACTTACACACGGAATATCAGATCATTAGTTCTTATGAAATATAAGTTTATCGTTCACAGTCTTAGATAGAAATGGACACACCATCAGTAGGACTGTAGCACAAGATTTTAATAGGTCTGTCTTAACTATAAAAAACGGTATAGTTCAAATTTCTTGCACTAGTACACTTTGTGTGTATTGAACAGGACCATGTTGAGGTAATTGTTTTTATACTGACTATATAAAACAATTAATACTTCATGATCATTATGAGTGCTTATGCTCTTAATTCTAATATAATAAATAGACACGTGCATGTAGTATTTATTGTTTTGATTCACAGAAGAGTGAGATTCTTTGTGAGTCAGTAAACTCAGTGAGTTGGACAATAACATTACGTGTATGGTGAATATTTATTATTGATGGAATCTACGTCCCCGTATAAGGATTGATGATACCCCATTGAGGAAACTCATAAGTTTTTATTATGTCAAACGCTGCAGGTGGATTATGAATCCGACATATCAAATAAGTTAAGTGGAATGTTTCAAATAATTAAATAAGTCTATTAAATTTAATTGTCAGTAATTTAATTTAATAGACGAGTATCTGTAATATTAACGTGGAAAGATAAATAAAAATTTAATAATATGGAGTTCGAAATATAATTTCTAGTATAATAGGGAGTGCAATTATAATTCGTTAGTGGTATAAATTATAATTTACGTAAATAAGGATTAATCCTAGTTGGATTAGAAATCCTTATTTGCGTAGGAAGCCCTAGTTATATTAATCCTATGGTCCATGTTGTAGCCTATATATATACGCGCTCTAAGAGCTACTGGGGTTACACTCTGCACATTATTGAAAGAAACACGTTTTTGTGACGAAGAGAAACCCTAGCAGCGGTGAGCCCACTCTCTGTAGAGCAAGGCGTGTACGAGGAATACAACAAAAGTCCGAAAGTTGAATTCGAATGGTTGTTTCGTGCTTAGTGCTGATTTTTATTATTCGAGATCAAACCAAAGAGATCTCGAATATATGATTATAATCACGTAGATTAGGCTATGCTAATCATATTATAATTTTTGATAGTATGCGTATACACTATAGCCAAATCGTGAGAAATTTTACAGTCTCCAACAGTTTCAACTTTTTTACAACAAGTATATCTTATGTTATCCTTGTTAACTCGCATTAGAACTTATAACTTTTTGTTTATTTTATTTTATTTCCTCTATTTTTCTCAGACAAGCGGGAGGAAAAACTTTTTTTGTGGTATTTTTTTTTCCTTCAGGTATCTTAATAAGGGAGAAAAATTATAGCACTATCCTTTCTCTTGTTTTACTCTCTCGGTCTCTCTCCTATTTGTATCATAGTTTCTTTAAATTCTCTTTTCCCACAATTCTAAATTTGTGGGAGTGTAAAATGCTTTGAAATGGACTGAGCTAAATGGACCAATATAGTTTCCGTACAATCAGTGGCCACTGCCCACCCATTACCCAATTCTCCATTTCTCCTGTACATTGTTTTTTTTTTTTTATTTTTTATTTTTATGGTTATGGTGAAATAGATTGAAATTGATGCATGTAAGTTGATTCGAATATTTTTAATCGTAATATTAAAAAAAAAACCAATATAGATTGAAAAGAATAAGATACTTATAGATCACCAAAGTGGTTATTACATGTTCAAAACTAAAAATAAAATGTTTCTATAATCATGTATAATTGACCCTTTCCAAATCTCTAAGTAATAAAGGCCTTATGTACTGGGTTATTTTTTTTTTTAATATATTTTAAAGTGGTAAATGATGCCTAATGCATATGATCATACATGTAGTTACAAGAGAGAGAGAACCCTGAGGTGTTGGTCTAGTGGTCAAGACTTGAGGTCTGAACGTTTACTCCCTCTAAGATCTCAGATTCAGAACGTATTAGGTGCTGTCAATCTCGGGCCACCACTAGGGTCCTTGGTCTCATAGTTATTCGAGTTGTATGGGATGAAAAATTGCACAGACCTAAGATTAGTCGAGGTACAAGTAAGCTGACTCAGGCATTTGATTAGCCAAAAAAAAAAAAAGTTACAAGAGAGAGAAATTCCTCCATTCAAAAAAAAAAAAAAATGAAAAATCACATTGTAATATACCAGTGATATATAAACAACAAAAAAAAAAAATTGTTGGGTCCCAAAACATAAGAAGAAGACAGAAACTAGAATAATTGGGCAGATGGCTTCGCCAGCTTGGTAGTTGTAGACTTTGCGGATGGTAAATGCTAGAACTTGGGGGGGTTTATTGGCAGCCGGCAACAGCAAATCTATGCCACACTTTATCCATTTTAGAAAGATAGAAGAAGAAGAAAGAAGATATCATAAAGGTTCATTTAAATCCCCCATACGAACTTTAGTTTATTGCTGCAGTGGATAAGAGAGCAATGAAAAGGGTTATATATATATATATACATATATATTATCTTTTGGGTTACATAGGCCAGCTTAATCTGTACCCAATCCAAATATTTTCGTACACGTCACGCATTAAAAGACATCAATTTCTCACACAATAGGATAAGAAAAAGCATCACAAATGCCCTATCAAGATTCCCTAAATTTTCCTTACCAATTGTACCAAACTCGGCTGAACTTTTCTAACCAATCATCAACCATGGGTTACTACTCGAACATTAGAAAAAATTATTTAATAAAAAGGTGGTACATGTAATTTTAGGTATTTGATTTTTTTTAATGTATAATTTAATGAGTCTCTCACTGTAAAGCTTAATTTTAAAAATAAAAATTAGTTGATGTTGTGATTTATTTTTTGATTGTTATTTTTACTGTTTATATCATAAATTTGATGATCCACTTCGATTAATGGTGTCAAATTAGCTCGTTCATCCCGATTTTAACTTGGTCCCTGTTGAGCCCGGCCAATTTGGTAGGCGCATTGCATGCCGTAAGGGGTACAAACTTGGGCAAGCATCATGCTTACGTCACTTTTGTGATTATTATTTTTATTTCTTGGGCATTGGCCAAGCTTAAAAACTTAGGTCTAGGCTCACTTATAGGAAATTTTGATCTTAGTTGGACCTATGGCAAGTTTGGGACAAGGTCAGGCCGTAAGTCAAATTTACATTTCTAACCATGAATCATTATTTTAGTGTTATACAAATATAAATTTTATACATAATTTTTATAAAGAATGACATAGCTATTTATGATCCTATTAAATATCATCTTAGTTTTAAAGCATGTCACCTCTATATGATTCTAATAAATTTTAATCCATATAAGTATGTAATAATTGAAAATTTATTTTTGTCATTGAATGAGGTATTTCCGTCAGGATTGTCTCGCCATGCATGCTAACAAGTGCTACTAATGTGACGAATCAATGTAGTCGAATTGAGAATGGGGTGCAAACCCTATCCCTGGGATATTGAGCATATTTGGAGTGGGAATGAAGTTTGAATGTTCGAGTAAGAAATAAATTGTCATAGACAAAAGCTATATATAGCAAAATTATAATATTGCAACGGTACGCAAACTCTCATCTCCAAAATTGATACTATATCCTTTTTCAAGCTACTTAAGTTTCAAAGTGTCTTCGGCCAAATAATCTTTGTCGGACTATACTCACTTTCTGGTGGTTTTGTAGGTCCAGAAGTCAGCTCTATCATTCTTGTTCACAAATCAACATCTCATCTATTTGTATGAAAAATCCCCCGCACAATAAGTTTCCTAAATTGTCCTCCTTGTTACTATCTTAATTATTACACGGTTTGAAGAGCTTAAGTGGAGATATATGACAATGGCAGGGAAATTAAAAATGCTAAATGGATATAAAGTAATAACTGAAGGGTAGCTGTAAAATTATACTTGTTAAGCTTGGTAATGTTAAATTTTAAATCACCATCTCCAACAACCCAACGCCTCCCAATTTCTTTTGAAAGAGAAAAATAATTAGAAAAGAGGGAAGCTAATCATAACGACCTGACTAAGTTTGTTTGGCTGTGACTGTGAGGTCACGAAAGCATTCTTACTTTTTGAATTAGTCCACTTGTGCAATTAAAAAAAATATATGGACCACACTGTCAGCTTCCCCCACTACAATGGTTGATTTAATAAAAAAGAAAAAGAAAAACTCCAAGAATAGCTCAAATGCCCCCCATCTAATGTCCCAAATTGAATAGGCCCAAACAGTATTGATGATTAATTAGTACCATTCTTTTGAAAATTTGATCGTGTAACCACCATATGATAATTTAGTAGTAAGACAAATGTCTCAATTTGTGTACACGAATTGACCTAGTTAGTATTTGGACTAACCACAATTACAACTCATTGTAATAATATGTACCACAAAATGTAACACAACAATGAGTTATGACAACAATGGATTACATATATGGTAATTGCATTTCATCGTGATCATCTTGATTTTTTGAAAGCTTATCATCAAATGGCAACTAGGGGATCATATGTAATTACTTTTTCATCAAGATCATCTTTATTTTTTAAAAACATATCACCGAATGATTATTTATTTATTTTTTATTGTTTTTCAAGCGCTAAGAATGTAAGGTACCAATAGTGTGGAAACTTCTCACACAATCGAAGAAAAATTTAGAAATAAATAGCCTCGAAATAATTATTCTTATGTAAACTTTATTATAATTGAATAGGACAAGAAAGATGTGTAGGGAACTCACACATTGCGCATGTGTAACCTCTATTAACAACTCCGAAACAGCTCCCTAACAGCAAAAGAAAACCCGTATGAAAAAAAATCAAATGCTACGATCGTACTTGACTTATTCGCGTGCAACCGGCATTAATAAATTGAACCTTTTCACGGTTAAATTGGACCTCTTACGGAAGATTCAAATAGACGAGTGTTTGTGTAATTTGTCCAAACCCGATTTGAATACATTAGCGTATTGTAAAAAAATCCAGTTGTGCAGTTGTATCAGTTTTTTTCGGGTACATTTTTTATCAGTGTATATTGGAATATAAAAAAATGCTATTTTTTTAAAAAATTATATGAAAAATCCTATAAAAAAGATGTGACAGTGTCAATTTCATAAATAAGAGTCACTATGATATGGGTGTTTTAGTAACAATTTTTATACGAATTTTTTATTTGTATAGCATTACACTAAAACATATTAGGCCACTCTTTTCTGGACCAATTCTTGTGTTGATATCTTTTACCGTTATTGCAGTCCTATCGAATATTTAGGGTCCGTTTGATAATACTATCAGTTTTTATTTTTTGTTGTATGCCGTTGCTGTGTGTTTTTGTTGTCTGTTTTTTATTGTTTGATGATGGATATTTGTAAGTTACGGTTGTGCCAACAGTATCAGATGAATGTTTTGAAAATAGAGAATACACCCATTTTAGTATTTTTTATTTCTTTTTCTAAATTTTGTAAACAACTAAAAGCAAAAAACAGTAAAAAAACACTGATTTTTATATAAAATAAAAATAAAAAAACAAAAGAAAGTTTACCAAACAAACCCTTAGCTTTGACAGAACCCCAACGGCAGCTATCTAGGTGAAAAGCCGTTATAACGGCGTTAAATGCGGTGCTAAACACGACCATTAAAGAATAACGGAACAAGAGTCCGGTAACTTCTTCCAAACTCCCCACTGCCGTTTTAATCCCAACAGAACGCACCAACAGAGGCACAAACTCAAAACCCGCCTATTTCTTTTCACTTGTGTGTTTTCAAAGCCAAAAACCAACTTCTTTCTCTCTCTAAAAGTTCTGAAACCCCCTTTCTTTCTCTCTCTTCAGGAGGGAGCTCACCGGAATCTCGCTCCTCCCTTGCCGGCAAGTTCCATTTTCTCCCGCTGCTATCTCTGGAACTTCGGCGACATTTTTTAACCGCGAGAGAGAGCGAGATTGCTGTTTTAATTTATTTAATTTGTGTTTTTGTAAATGAGAAAGTAGGTAGAAACTAACTTGAACACAATTCTGTGTACAGATTTATATATATATATATATAGATATTTATACGTGTGTGTAACTTGCAATGGAGGGGAAAAAGTGGAGGGAAAATGGTTTTTGGTGAGGCACAACTCATGCCTTAATCCATGTAATTTCGCTCTCCTCTCTTTCACAACTAGTTTTGCTCTCTCTCTCTCTCTCTGTCTCAACCTTGGGACGATCGTTTACAAAGTGTGGTTCTACTGTATGATTGGTGTGTTTACTATGTTATCAGGTTAAATTTGAGTTCTGATCGTTTAATCAGTCGTTTTTCTCTTTTCTGGTTTTTATTTTTTTATTTTTTGTATTTTTGCTTTGTTTGATGGTTTTGAAGGTGATGACGAGATCAAGTTCCTAATTTATTTTTTGGGTTAAATCATGTTTTCTTTTTTCCAATGATATGTTTATAACTCTGTATATATCATATATGGTATATGCTGTGTCTATGCATGTAGGGATGGGTTGTATATATTTATGTAAAAGGACTATTTTGGTTCTTAATGAAGGCATTTGGAATTATGCTTTTCAAAAGCTGTATTGCGTTTTGAATTTTAGGAATTTACTGTGAGAATTTATCATAATTGTCAATTAAAACCAGGGGTTTGCGCTTCTTTTGTTTTGTTTTGTATTTTTATCTGTGTTTTGTGGTTTGGTACAGAGAGGGTTGCTTTTCATGATCAGTCCTTACTATCTCTTTTCTTGCTTTTTTTTTTTTTTTTTCTCTGTTCTTTTTATGCTGTACACCTATTTTGTTTGCTGAAAGAACTGCGAAAAAGAAAATTGAAATTAATTTCTGAACCTAAATTTTTTGGGATTTTTAGATGTTAAAGACTTCCCAGAAACCACTTCGGCAGATTTATGAGGCTCAATTGAGTGACTTGTCTCCTAAACCTACTCCTCAGGAACCAAAGTGCACCTTTATGTTTGGTTAGTGTTTGGTAAACAAGTGGTTTTCATTTTCATGGCACTGTTTCATGTAAAAGCAAAATGAAAGAAACAATCACTTCATTCTAGAGTAATATGATCGAGTTGTCTCTGTACAACTTAGGATCGTCAGGTTTCAAATGCATTTACAAAGCATATATTTGGTCAATTATTGTTGTTTCCCATTTTTCTATTGGGTTGTCTAGCATAGAGAATTTTAGGGCGCATTTGATTCTCATATTTGTTTTTTGTTTTAAAATTTGCCACAGGGTTTGCTGGTCTGCTAACTATGAAGCGGAAACCGTTTGAATTCCGTCAAAAGAAGTGGCACTAAGTTCTGGACTTAGCTGGCAATTAAGGAAGTTTGGGTGTTTTCAAGGTTCTGCATTTTTTTTTTGGTTTCATTTCTGTTGTCAAAGTTGCACAATGCCATTTGAAACAATGGACCAGAGGGATTTATCTCCATCACCTTGTTTCCTTGAAGAGATCTGCTTTTCTTACGAGGTATTATTCTTCGGATGCATTTAAAAATTTTCCATTTTCATATTTTGATAAAAAAAAGCTTTAATTAGCTAATATTTATCAATTGTTCTGGGAGGCTATCCATTATTTAAGATTCTTTATTGTTTTAAAATTTTGATTATAGTTTTCAATCTGATATGGGCAGAAAGAACTTGGATTTTGGAAGCCGAAAACTATGCATTATTGCCAAGGTGAGCATCCCCACTATCACATGCTGACGGTTCCTTCTTTTTCCCTTCATTATTCCATTTCTTTCTGCTCATAGAAGGCATGCCCGTGAAGTGTATTTTTCAATCTCACATAAATCAAGCTAGTGTACTGTTTGCAATATGGTACCCCATACTCAGCCTGCGTATTAACCAGTGTTGTTTAGATACCTTTTTTCTTTCTTTGTTTCTTTCTTCTTCTTCTTCTTCTTGCATGCATGCACACACACGTGTGTGTTGATAGCAGAATAGGTTCTTAACCATGGCTCTTGTTGAGTCTTGTTTTTAAGAGTTTCATGAATTATGGTTGGACCTTCTGAATGGAGAGGTTATGATCTAATTATATATACATGTATTGATTACTGGTTTAGATCATCTCTTGATATCCATGAGCAAGTATACTTTCAGTGCAATCACACATCTTCCAAATTACTTGGTGGTTGCAAAAAATTCTCATCATGATTGGTCAGGATGGGGTTTTAGAGTTGCTTGCTAAACGTTGAAAAATAAAAGAAAGAATGAATTTGGAATCTCTTACCTGAATTATTTTGGTTTTGAGGTATTGAAAGTTTCCATCATACATGTACAATGATAAACTCAATCCATAGTTCTGGTCTTCTGATTCCGAGGTTGAAGGAACCCTTACCTGCTTGGAGAACCCAAGTGGCCTCTTTTTAAAACCTAAAAGATGAGCTGTTTACAGGTTAGGAGAGATTTCTGTTGAATTTTTAATACGGTAATTCGGTCTGAAATGGGAACTTCGGATTCCTGTTTCAGCTGCTCAAAAAATAAATTTCTTAGTGTCATTTGCTCTGTTTTTGGAATGATTTCATTTAAATGTTCCTGTAAGAAGTACTTTGAGGACCAATTATATCATTTAATCAGTTGTAATACACATTGGTATTGGCCTTTTTTATATTAACAATTATCTGGTTACTTTTTACATTGGATAGAAGGCGCCGCTATGAGTTCATGCAGCATCTTAGCTGCTTGGTGGCTAGCAGTCTCTGAACTCATGTCCGCATCCTAGTCATGAATTTATGGAATTAAAAAATATTATCCCTGTAAATCATCATTTGTTTCTCTATTAACGCTTTTGACATTTTACTTACGTTTTTCCATTAACTCAGTGATTTCTAAAATTCTATTTGATATCTGTTTCTCATTCAATGTTTTTTCTCCGGACCCTTGATATCCCTTTCCATATCAATATGTTCTTCTGTGTTTATATGATTTCTGATCAATGAATTTCTGCAAGCAACTATTTGAAGTTTTGTATCAATGAACAATGTTGTATTCACAAATCTGCTGATACTGTAGCCCTTTGCCATGAGGAAGAGGAACCCTTCGGGTCCATCAAGGAAATTGAGGCACAAACCATTGGAAATCTTCTTCCTGATGAAGATGATCTCTTTTCTGGAGTGATTGATGGGTTGGAATATATTGCTGACACCAATGGAGGTGATGATGACGAAGATTTTGATCTATTTAGCAGTGTTGGAGGCATGGAACTAGAGGCAGATGTTGCGCCATGTGTGGGCCGAATTGATTCTGACTTTACTGGGGAAGTTCCCAATGGTCGGGGGTGTTCTAATGGTTCACTTGCTAGTACACATCCTTATGGCCCTTCTAGAACACTTATTTTGAGAAACATCAATAGCAATGTCGAAGACTCTGAATTAAGGGTTCTTTTCAAGGTATGTTTTAGTTCATCATGCCTTGGAATGTCTTAATCAGGAGTGTATGGAAGCTAGTCACTTTGATTATGTATGCAAACTCAGTTGACAATTTACCTTGTTCTGTCAGCAATATGGTGATATCCGAACTCTCTACACAGCATGTAAGCATCAAGGGCTTGTCATGATTTCTTACTATGATATAAGGGCAGCTAGGAACGCAATGAGAGCTCTTCAGAATAAATTTTTGGGGCATCACAAACTTGACATTTACTATTCGATTCCAAAGGTGCATTAGGTTTATCTACTTTTTTGTGTCTATCACACTATTTTGTTGCTATCATTCAAATAATTTCTCTACGCTGTCATTTGTTGTTCTCACTGTTGCTTCTGCACTTGTTTTTGTTGCCTGCAAGCTACTTCTGTTTGTGCTGGATAAAGTCATTTGACTTTGTAACCTTTGGCTTGTTAATATACTAGGATAACCCGTCCGACAAGGAAATTAATCCGGGCACCGTTGTCGTATTTAACCTCGATTCTTCCACTTCAAACGATGATCTTCACCAAATCTTTGGCATTTATGGAGAGATCAAGGATGTATGTATGCCGAATTCTACTTTCTTTACTGATATGATGTATGAAACCTTAGAAATTGCATGCTTTTTCTGGTTGGCAGATTCCTGAAACTCCCCGCAAGTGTGATCACAAGTTTATAGAGTTCTATGATGTTAGAGCTGCAGAAGCTGCTCGTCAGGCGTTGAACAAGTGTAATATTGCTGGGAAGGGGATCAAGCTTGAACCAAGCTGTACAGGAGGCGCTAGGCAGTGGTACTTTTCTGCTCATCTTTCCCTCTTTTGATTGGTTCCTGTTCTTTTAGACCAGCACTGTATTCCAAGATTACCTTGTTCCATTTGGTGGTGTAAATTAGTTCTCTATTTTGGATTCTCTCTTCCTCTTGCATATTGACATATGTTACATTGGGCAGTTTCATGCAAAAGTGCTGTGAGTTGGAGCAAGATGAAGCTGGTCTGTCCAGAAGCTCTTGTGACATTTCATTGTCAGAAACCATGTGTAGGTTTCTTCCTGAGATGGATTCCTGCATATTAAGTTATATTATTCTGCCTTTTTATACATTTTCCTGACCGAACACTATCTTCTACAGCAACTGTTTCTCATGGAGGTAGAACAGTCAGCTGCTTCAATAATGGATCTGTCCATGGTTTACATTCTGCAACCCATGTGCCTATTAGTGCATTAACTGAAAGTGCACTCAGTCATGGGAGTTCTTGTGATCTGAATACTATGCCCTCTCCATTGAGATTGGCATCTACTGGCAATCACTTTGGCCATCATAAACCCAGCCATTATCTGGATGAAGTGAAATTTGTTAGCAAATGCATTCCAAGCTTCCATCCTCATTCTTTCCCTGATTGTCAGGATAATTTCAACGTTTTTATTCCACACACCTCTTCCAGTACTGTTGCCAACATGGCCGGCAAAATTGGTTCAGGAGTATCAGATAGAGTGAATGGCAGACATGTAAATATGGTGGGTTCAAATGGGCAGCAAATGGAACTTAAACGAGGGGGTAAGTGCAGGGGACCATTGTGTGGAACTTTTCAGTTTACAGTCTTTTTTCTTTTGTTGTTGTGTTGTGTAGTAACTGGTGAATCCCTACAATCATAGTAGCAGCCACCACGAGCTTTGCTACTCTGCAAGCTTTAGCACAGATTGGACAATACAATAAACTTAGTAGTATGTTTTAGGTCATTGGATCTATTGACAGGTTTCTTAAAGTAATTGGATTATAAATAATTGGATTATTTGCATTCCAAAGATTTATTTAGGTCTTCTACCTTATAAGTTTTTCCACATTTAATGATCTATTGTGTTCCCATTGTGCTGCCCATTCCTTGGACTGTTGTAATTTGTGATCTAGCTAATATAGTTGAGTCTTATTCAGTAGGCTTTGATGTGAGAGGGATACTTGCACATCTTGGAGGGTATAATTTTCATTACTTTCCGAATACAATCGTGCTCTTTTACATCTTATTCATATTTAACTACTGTGGGAATTTAATGTTTCATGTAAAATAATGAATTGGTTAAGTTTCACATAGCTTTTGACCTAAGCCATAGTTTTGTTTTTTGAAATGTGAAAAAAGAAAATGCAACATTTCATTTCCTAATTTTGCTTTGGTTTTTTATGCTTTATGAAGGTGCAATTATGTATATCAACTTGAAACGTGGGTTGGGTGTTATAGATGTTGATGTGGTCCACTAAAGTGTATTTATTTTGTATTTGGTGGGTTTAATTATGAATTTTAAGAGAGAGACATAAAGACAAGGTGTCACAGTAGGGTAATCTTTTCTTGTTTCCTTGATTGATAATCCAACTATGGTATAAACCAAATACCCTATGTCGTAATAGTTGGTACGTTGTGTAGAGTAGGGTAGAAAGGTTTTGTCCTTGCATTTGGAAAGGCAAGTTCCCATGCTCTTTTTCATGTAATATCTCCTTGTAACTGCTCCCTTGGTGGAATTTCTTTTGCCAGGTTGCCTGTTGATGTACGTCAATTGCCAAACCACATAAATCTCGCATATTAGTTGTTGTTTTGTTTATTTTTCTTTCAAGTTTTTGATTGAACTCGTACAATTTCCTTTTAGGTTCATTGGGTTTCAATGACCTGATTCACAATACATTTTGAACTACTATAAAGGGCAGTATAGATGCTGTGATCTTTTGCTAGTCTGGTTAGGATTTCAGCTTATATGGCTTTGTTCCATGTTTGTTATCAACATTTTGGTGATCAGGGTCATAGCAAAGTATTTTCTCTGCAGTTCCTGGACCTTCTTTGAATGTCACCTGCCCTGTTCATGGACATCATTGGAGCACCTCCAATTCATTCCAGCATCATCCCTCGAGTCCCATGGTTTGGCCACATTCGCCATTGTTTTCGAATGATGTTAATGCTTGTGCTCCACAACTGCCAGGATTATTTGGAATGCCACCTGATATGCTGAAAACAATTTCTCCTCCACACCACCTCCATGTTGGATCAGCCCCGTCTGTTAGCCCTTCCCTTTGGGACGGGCAACATGCTTATACAGGTGAATCTCCTGAAGGTTCGACTTTTTGCTTGGGTTCTCTAGGAAGTTTGGGTTTCCCTGATAGTCCTCCATTGCATCTGTTGGGAAAAGCTTCCCATATATTTTCTCACGCTGGTGCAAATTGTATGGAGAAGTCTAAAAATGAGGCATATCCCTCTCCTCACCAGATATCTCACATTTGTACTGGTCGAAATGCAGTTACTTCATTGCCAACTTCATTTGGTTCTCCTCGTGAGTGTGGGAGAAACCTCTCACACCGAAGAAATCATGGCATTTCCAGTCATGCGAACAAGAAGCAGTTTGAACTTTACATTGACCGCATCTCGGGTGGAGAAGACAACCGAACAACATTGATGATAAAGAACATCCCCAACAAGTATGTGAATGAAATTCCTTCTTGTTTCTGCTTTTGGATTTTTTCATTTCTATTTATGTTACTGATATTATTTTTGGTTCTTTCTTTTATTTTTATGTTAGTCCTTGCAATTGCTTCTACATGAAACCAACCTTTTTTTTTAAAGTAACCCAGGTAATATATAGTCTTGATTATGCACTGGCAGTACATCTGACATTTTGTGATTCCGCATATTTTGTCCACAATTCATTTGGTGGCCCACGTCCTAGATTATCTATTGTGAAACAACAGCCTGAGGATAGTTTCAATAATTAAATTTATCTCTTAAGATGATGACAATTGATTTTGGTCATTTTGTCTGGCCATATTTGTTATTCCATCAAATTAAAATTAGCAGAGATGGCAAATAATTTCGTTATGCTACATGTGCTGGTAAATTTTGCCTATATTCATTTCTGTATGACACACAAGGTATGGAAGTTCTTGATAATGGATTAATTTTGTGTGTTCCAATTTTCTTCTCTTGACTTTCCAACTTTTGATTTTGATATACTGATAACAGGAGCCTTCCGAAGCTCTAATTTGATATGATGGTAAATGCAGGTATACTTCTAAAATGCTTCTGGCTGCGATTGATGAACACTGTCGAGGAACTTATGATTTTATTTATCTGCCAATTGATTTCAAGGCAAGTAATTTTTGTAGTGATTATTTTATTTTCATTGGATACTCTACTACATTCAATACTGTTACTTAATAATTCAACTTTTTCCCTTCTTTTTGTTGAGCAGAACAAATGCAATGTTGGTTATGCATTCATCAACTTGATTGATCCCCTCCAAATCATTCCTTTCTATAAGGTTTGATCAATGCACTATAATAAGAAATAACTTGTGAAATTTATCTACTCACAAGGAGTTTGTTGTGTATATCTGCCAAAGAATTTTTACATTTCTACCTGTACGTAGTGACAAAAGCTAGTGTTTCCTGCAGGCATTCAGTGGCAAAAAATGGGTGAAGTTCAATAGTGAAAAGGTGGCTGCTCTTGCATATGCTCGAATTCAGGGTAAAGCTGCTCTTGTTGCCCATTTCCAAAATTCAAGCTTGATGAATGAGGATAAACGCTGCCGCCCTATTCTTTTTTGTACAGATGGTCCAAATGCTGGTGAACAAGTAGGACTTTCCCCATATGATTTGCTCTTTTTGTTTAAACATCCATCATTTTATTACCAATGGTTCTATTTCTTTTTTCCTTTTCCCAAAACAATGGGAGATGGTAATGGCTCGCTAGATTTAGCATTTTTATTGTTGATACCATTCCTTATGCATCTCACTAGTATATAACCAGTATTGATCTGTTTGCTCCCTGTAGGAGCCATTCCCCATGGGGACCAATATCCGATTAAAGACGGGCAAAGCTCGAAGCAATGTCAATGAGGAGAACCAACAACAAGGGAGCCCATCAAATTCTGTAAATGGAGAGGACTCTCCCAACAGATCGGACACTTCTGGTTCCGCGAGGGAGTCTGATTGAGGAAGCCATTTTCCAAAGACACTAACTGCTGGGGCGGCATTGTCATGGACCACAATCATGTTCATGTCCACCGCCATTCTATTTTGCAGGGGTGCCATTTCTTTTGGTCCATATCAATTTTGAAACCAGAACACAACCAATTTGATTTACAGTTTTCTTGGTTCTGTAAAAAAATTTCACTTCAGAACCAAGTGATTTTGAAGACTGGCTTGACAGGCTTAAGATTTTGGATGCTTGTGAATGATATAATTGTGCTACAGTGTATAGAGTTTCCAAGGAAGTGCAGCAATTTGCTGTTCAACTTGAGGTTGCTTCTTTGCTTTTCATTGTCTCATTTTAATTTTGCTTAGTCATCTCTTCTCTCTCTCTCTCTCTCTCTCTCTCTCTCTCTCTTGCAAAATCCTGCTGGATATTTGGAGTTATTGTGAGCCATGTTAATACAATGTTGGTGCTTTTTGTGAACTATTTTATACCCTGATGCTGGCACTTATGAGTGTAGATGTGGGTTCAGCTTTTGAACAGCAAATGAGACAGGATTTGGCTCAAGGGGATAAATCAATGTGTTTTTTTTTCTTTTTTGAGTTTGCAAATCAATGGAAGTTTAAGGCTACACTGAAGTATTATCTATAGGGATTGGGTCCCTTATTGCATAGGTTAATGTCAATAAATTCCGAGAAAGAGGAGGAATAAGATTTTTTTTTTTCTTTTCTGAAAAGGGGGAATGAGATCACCATATTATTAATTGGACAAAATTTGGAAATTTTGTTATATTTTACTAGTTTTTCAATAAGAGCATTGAAAATTCTTGAATTCAGATCTACCAATTTATCATTGTTTCACGACAACATACATCGAAATAAAAAGAAATAGGATAAAGACATTAAATGCATCGCTAACTAAGGTTAGATGAACGACTCCAACCAAATGAAATTTTGATATGCAAACCTATCATTGCTACAACTTAACAAGGACATTTTCGTGAAGTTACTATTTCCATCTTTCATTCAATATCACCATGGATCATGTAATTTTGTTTTATTGAGTTCTTTTTATTTTTCTCCTTTATTATTTTCTGCTTTTATTGTTTTATTTTTCTCCTTTATCATTTACGTGACGTTTTTTTTAAAATTATTTTATACCACTTTTAAGTTCAATTTATGGTTTTATTTAAGAGTTTTTAGAGATTAAGTAATAAAAAGTCCATATAGTGTATAATCATAATTAGATCAACACAATCGAGTATTTGGATCCGTTTTGTATAGCTTTTTTGTCAAGTATTTTTTAAGCTTATAAGTAAAAAGACCAAGTTTTTCTTATTTTTTTACTTTTTTGAGTTGACTTTAATTAAAGATAAGTAAAAAAACAAAAATAAAAAAGTAAAAAAGCAAAAAAAAAAATAACTTTTTTATTTATAAGCTTAAAATGTTAGGCTACCAAACGGGCCTTTTTATAAAAGGAAGTATATAATCATAATTAAACTATTAATGACGTTATAATACAGGCTGTTGATTGGCATTATCCTCAAACAAGGGCTTCATTAAAAGTCATGTGCATATTGCATAGTACCATATAATACACTGATCCAAAGAACCATACATAGATTCTTGTTGAGGTTTGCCGAGAGAGAGAGAGAAGTAAAATGAGCGCGCCTCCGGTTCTGAAGAGGCCCAAGGTGGAGGAGAGAGAAGAGCCGGACGGCGGTGCGACCAAGGCCACGGCCGACCACGAGAATGGAATAGCAGAGACCAGCTCCAGAGACGAGCAAGAAGAAGCTATGGTGGCTCTGATCGAGCACCGCACCAAAGAAGTCGAACATCTCCGCCATCGCATGTCATACTACAAATCACAGGTTGTAACATTTACCAAACACTCTCAATTGCTTCGCTAACATACATACATATATATATATATATATATCTTTGGATGATTGGACGGATTGGTTTTTATTGAATTGGATTTGATATTCTTGAGTTATTGTATCATATCTCTGGTTAAGTAACTTTTGTATGTGAGTTCTTTTTGTATTTTTGTTGCATGGTGTCCATAATTTGTTGAATTCTTGAAATGATTCTTTATGAGGTTTTAATCTTTCAGAGTCTTTGAACTGATTAAATTCACGTGTGGACCTGTGGTAGTAACCTCAGTCTGATCTAAATTTTAAACTCCAAACCGATTGTGAACATAGAATTTGGGACTATGTAGTAACCTCAGTCTGATGCTCGAACTATAAGTTCTGATCAGATCAAATTTGGGGTTTGGGTTGCGGAAAGGTGGGGGGGAGGGGGGGAAAGGAAGCTTTGTCTATGATCTTTGGAAAGTTAGGTTGAACCAATGATTTCTTAGATGTTTTTGTTTAGATATTAATTCTGCTATTACTTTACACGTGGTGACAGGGATATGTGTCGGACTTAATTCAACTTACAGTTGGGTTGCTATCAATCAGGGTGAAGTATGGTATGATCTATGATTTTTTGGACATGTGGAAAGGCAATATCTTAAGACGAGACTACTTTACAGCTCTAGACAGGTGCTAATAGCCTAAGCAATCTAATAGGCATATAAATGAGCCATCACAAGAGATCATGTGAGAATTTATGCACATAAAATATTGATCTAACCTGCATTGAGGATATTGTGAACATTGAATGAAAATGATTATGGTTAGTTCCAGAATCTGTTGTTAACCATTACTCGGTGCAACTTATACGATACGATATGCTTTAAGTTCTAGTTTGTTATGGTTCTTTCCACTAATTAGACAGGCACATTGGTTTGACCTTTTTTGTGTTACAACTCTTTTGGGACTTCAAAATTTTCAGCATTTGTGAAAACAACAAGAGTTTATATGTTTCACATGATTTAATTCATTTTTGTGTGTTCTGTTGCGTTGTTGATTTTCAGTCATTATGTATAGATCGCATCTAATTTATCCACCATTTGCAATTACATGTAATGACTTATGATATATGTACGGGTACTTCCATATCAGCTATTATGCTTATGCTAGAGGTGTTGAATGACTATCACTTGATCCATTCCACCAATTGGTACCTATTAGTGGATAGAAGCATTTGGTGGTTTATAAAATGGAATTAGCAAATGCTTGTTTTTAAATGCTCAATCAATTTGTGAGATTGTTTTCTGAACTTATAGCTAATTATGTCTTTCGAAAAGGTGCGCAGCTTGATGAAGCAGAGAGAAGGTTAGAGGATTCACAGTCTAAATTAGCTCGCCTCAGAGGCCATGACAGCGTCACATCATCCAAGAACTCTGAAGGAGATGATATTAAACATGTTAAAGTTGAGCCAAGATCAACTAGTCCTATCCAGATGAGTGAAAATTCTTCTTTAAACCAACCTCCATCTAGACCACAACTCATAATTCCAGCTGTGGACCCAAAAATTTCCCAGCCCATAAAAATGTCAGGGTTTGGCACGAAAGCTTCTACTACTTCTTATCCTCAAGGTAGGAAGCCTAGGATGTCTGTTCCCAGTCACACTAATAGTATGGTGAAACTAAAGGGGGACAAATCTCATAGAACCTCTTATGAGCAAGAAGCTACTGAAATTCAAGCTAAAGGGACAAAAAGGAAGTCTGGTAAAAGTTTCACCTTTTTCACGGCCCTGGCATTATTAGTTTCTCTGAATGTCTGCCTGCATGTTCCTATAGTATTCAATGTCTGCTACTGCAGTTGTATCACATTTTGGTGTTGCCCAATCTGCTTGTGATCCATTATTCATCATAAGTGTTTCATGAATTACAGAGCAGAAGGAACACAAAGAATTGATCCCATTGATACGTAGCAGCTCTTCTCCGTGCACAATCCGTTGCCAGACAGGTTGTCTTATCCCTAGTCAACACAACAGAAAGTTGAGAAGTCTTGTGTTGTGTCCAACAAATGATCAGCTATTTGCAACAAGGTAGTTTGGGCTTTTTAAAATTTCTGAGCTATTTGTGATTCTCATATGCCCTTAATTTCTTTAATTCAAACTTAGTATTGGTTGTGCTCCTCTGTCATGACTAAGGGCTTGCAATTTGTAGCTCCAATATAGTACCTCTATTTTATAGTATTTATGAGGTCATTGATGGTTCACGGAGGTCCCAAACACATATACACACAGGCAGTGCACACATGCGATGTGAACTGAAAAGAAAAATGTTTAGCTGTCATTTCTGGTCTTGTCTTTACTCCTTTCTAGATATGGAAATAAATTTTTGAAGGCATTGAATGACTTTACTTTCAAGTTGTTTGGTATCAGTTTTCTCATCTGCTAAACTTTGATATTGCATGCAAATATCAAATTATACTCACGTTTTGACTGTGATAAGTCCATTCTAGGGCTCTCATTGTTCCGTAAGTCCAAGTTGAGGGTAATTTCGATTGAGGTGTTAAGTGATGCTTCAAAACATGGTTGCTTGAGCCTCGTGTCAGCGGCAAGAGGTTTTGTAATAATATTTTACGTTGGTGTAGCTTTGATTGTTGCACTAGAAAAAATTCAGGGCATCATTGCCATTGGATGAAGCATGCACTATCTAGTTAAGCAATTCATGGTATGACTTAAGAGTAGGGATGAGAATGGGGTGGGTTAGGTACCAAGAATGCTTTTGTGGGAGGGCTCTTTCCTGTCGTGGCCACAGGAGATAGAAAGTGCTCTGAAAACCAGTCTACAACCCATGGCAAGGGGAACTAGTGTTGAATCCCCATTCCTCCACGTGGGGTCATGGCACTGCACAGGTTGTTAAATATACTATTAGTATTATGTTACTAAAATGGACAGTTTTCATTACCCGGCAATTAAATGTATCATTTAACTTAAAATATTTCGAAAGTATCCTCTCTGAATATGCAAAATAGCCATAACACGAGATTCACACTAGCAACATGTGAGAATAAAAGCTATCTGATTTATGAAAGCAAGAATTTTGCTTGAAGTTTTGAACTTCCCAATATGGGACAAGAAGAGTTAGACCTCTATATTACGAATATAGGTGGCATTCTATAACTTGAAGTGATCCAGCCAGATTGTATAAGATCAGTGGAATTGTAAAACTTCATCCCAAACTGACCATTGAACTGAACTTGTTCAGCATCCCATCTCATTCTGCCCATTTTTATTTCTCTCTGTCTGTGCAGTACCTTCAACTTTGAACATTCACCATTTAGGCTTTTCATGAATTTTGCTACATATGACCAGGTAGCTCATTTTAATTCTTTACCACTTTTCGCCCAAGTGTTGCTACTTCTAACTTGTCATGAATGTTTGATTCTAGTTCTTTGGATTGGATATTTGATTCTTTGAAAGATCATCTTTGATGAAGTTCCATCTCTGATACATTTTGCTTTATACAAAAATTAGTTCATGCTGAAATAATATCTTTGAGTGGGGTACTTAACTAGCACATCCTTTTGGTTTCATCTTTTAAAAGGAACATATTTCAACTTGTAACTTTCATTACGTACGAAGCAACTGAGGGTTAGAACTGACTTTTTAGTTGTTTTATTTAGCTGTTTTTGGATCTAACTTTCTATTGTTTTGGAATGGTTTACAGTGCTTTGGATGGAGTTATCAACTTGTGGCAAGTGCAGGCCAGAGGGTATGTTTCAAATTCTATTTTTAAGTTTTTGATAAGTATTCAAAATTTCATCCAAATCTTTATTCTTGTCAAATATTGTTCTTTAGGTAAATTGTTCACTTGAAACAATTGAGTTATAGTTGCACAATAGACACTAGACGATCTGGTGGGCTGTGAATCATGATTTAGTTTAGTTGAGATGGTTCTTATTTCAGCAATTCACTAACTACTTTATGATCATGACATATGCAACTTGCTTCAGGGTTTAGTCCAGATCTTTCATCCATGCTAGGTAATGGTGAATGTTGTAATTTCAACCACAAAATCGTTTTGGAATCATCTACTCTGCTTTAATTGGTCTTAGTTTTTTGGAAACATTCTGAGTGACATAATTGGGTTGCTTTGAGTTCACACTTTTTATCTGCAATTTAGTGTTGAAGACAATTTTTTTCAGGAAACTAATATTGAAACAAAAAGACAGTTATAAAAGAAGTTTACACTATAACTTAGCAGAGCAGCACATAAATATTGAAACTGGTCCACCACTAAAAGATGGAATAGATTATAGTATCACCTAGTTGGTGTGCAAAACCAAAAAGTGGCTGCCCAATCATTTCCTAAGCCGTTATACACATCGAAAATTGTTCAGTGGACAACTAAATGCTGCACCAACTACCTCATTAAACCTTTCATACAAACCTGTAATGGAGTGAAATAGATGACAAATAACTCCAAAATACATGTGGGTCTCACTTCGTATAAAGGCCTAATCTCTCTTTGCATTTTATTCATCTATATATCATGCAGGTCCCATGACCTCTTTTTGATGAGAGATGGCCAACTAGTATAAGAATTTTGTTTCTCACTATACTAGAGGCAATGCACTTTTTGGCCTTGGCCTGGTCTTTGCATTACTTTCACTTGAATCTTGTCACTCCTCTTATTGTGGTTCCTGATTTTTGTTGCAAGTAGTGAAAACAGTTTAATCAATTTTCCTTCATCTTGTTCCACCTTCATCTTCTTAGGCATTGTGTGTGTGTGTGTGTGTGTGAGAGAGAGAGAGAGAGAGAGATGCATGCAACTTTCTAGTCTAAATGTCTGTATGTTGATTGATGATACACAATGAAGTTTCAAGTTCCAAGCTAGCCCTGATAGAACTCTTTCCACGACCAACCGAAGCATGTGCCTTTTAGAAATGCTTGAAAAAAATTAAAGTTGTAAATTTAATGTTTTATGCTTATTGCCTTGAAATTGCAGATCAAGTGCCAATCTACTGAGTTCCACTGACAGTGTGTCCCCAACACAGAGGAGATGGCCAGAAGATATAGCATGGCACCCAGAGGGAGACAGCCTACTTTCTGTATACAGTGCTGATGGGGGGGACTCTCAGATATCAGTCCTGAATCTGAATAAAACAAGAGGGGTAAGGGTCATGGCTGAAAAAATGGTTTCTTGAAAGTTCATGTGCTTGTGCCACGGACCACGGACCACGGACCACGGACCACGGACCACGGACCATATGTTAATGCATGCCTGGATGTGCTTGTGAATGCACCCAGTAATGTCTATTTCATTCTGTTGCGTTAGTAATTTTCACTCACGGTTCCACCTTTTTAGGTACACTGTTTATGCATGTATTTGCATATGTAAATGTATTTATGATAAGAGAAGTTGCCAATATATAGTTGTGTCCACTTTCCGCCATGTCCACTGTTGGATTAGATACTTCTTCAATGTCCATCAAGTGCGCCAAGTTGGTTGAATATTGGTCGCCGTCTGATAATGATATATATTACTTATCTCTTTAAGGGTCATGGTTCAATAATCGGTTTACTAGATATTCACATGCCTGTGCCACTTATGACATATACATGCTAAGTATGCGTTTGTGAAGTTGCCAAGTTCTGTTTATTCACTTATGTTGTATTTAAGTATAGCAATTCAAATTATGGGCTCTACGCACTACATTTGCATATGCGTATAGAAGGGGAAAGTAATACTTGCTATTCTTAAACTAGTTGAATCCCTTTTCTCCCTGTATTCTTCTGAGTGCTGACTTAGAGGCTCCTACCATGTTCATCATTATGCCAATTCCAACTTCATTGGATGTGAATAGCATCTGACCATAAACTCATTTCTTAATGTTGAAGATTTAGTACACCTTTTATATGGATGAGATACCCTTTATGTTTAATCATCTAGACATTTGGCAAGATTATGGGCTTGAGAGGCACATACATTATTCGATGATGGGGTTTGTGAAATGTGGGTCTTAGAGAATTGCTTTCATGGGCTGTAGGAAATCATTGCTCGGTGAACTGGTAAAAATTCGGGCTGTCAAGTATGAGAATGCATCCAATTTTGATGATAGCTGCTTGGTGCAATGCTGAAGGCACTGCCCCACATAAAGTTTCTAAAATTCTCTTTAAACCCGATAAATTTTTGGACATTTAGGATAAAATATAGTGTATGGCACCCTTCCCCCCCCCAAAAAAAAAAAAAGAATAAAAACAAAATCAATAAAATTTTCCTTGGCCCCCCCAACAAAAATCCTAGGTCTGCCACTGGTGAGGTCTGTGCCCCAGCCATCCATCGCAGTGCCCCATATTCGCAATACCAATCTTAGATAATTTCCATGCCCTTTTTAGCTGTTATAAGTTTTGCAGCAGGTGTGCCTCAATCCTGATCACCATTTGTAATGTTATGTCTGTATTGTGCTGAATTTAAATCCTTATCTGGTCTCTGTCCAAGGTAGCTGCCTAGGATTTGGCATAACTACATAGCTGATCAGCTTGTTGAAAGGATTGTCTATGAGTGGGATTAAAAATGAAGCTTAAACTGTGTTTCGGCATTCCTTTTTTGGTATTTGACTTTCAGAGACTATTTATTTATTCATCAAGTGTTTAACTATACCAGCAGTCAGAGGGCATAATTCTCATCTATGATAGTGTCTTCTTTGTTTCCCTCCTTTTTTTCCTTTGTCTTGAATTTTTTTTATGTGCGTGTCTTGCATTTTTCTTATTATGGTATTATGTCAAAAAAAAAAAAAAAAAAAAAAGAAAAAAGAAAAAAAAAAAAAGTAAAAAAGGAATGAAGAAAACCCAAATAGTACAGCAAAGGAGTCCCTTTGGCAAAAACCATCGCTTGCAATTACTAGCATATCACATCTACAGCTAATCAACCATCATGAACGCCACCTAAGTGTGCATGTCTTTTTTATAAAACATAATATTCATTGTTAAATAATATATCTCTGATTTTGAATGTTGTGCGTTGACAGGGAACGCGCGTACGTTTCTTAGAGGAAAAGCCTCATGTTAAGGGCATCATCAATAACATAGTTTTCATGCCATGGGACAATGTCTGTTTTGTTACTGGTGGCAGTGATCATGCAGTAGTACTCTGGACTGATAAAGATGGAGAAAACTCGTGGAAACCGAAAGCATTGCACAGGAGTCTGCATTCATCAGCTGTAATGGGAGTTGCTGGGATGCAGCAAAAGCAGATTGTATTGTCTGCTGGTGCAGACAAGAGAATTATTGGGTTTGATTTATTGACAGGAAGAGTGGACTATAAACATCAAATAGAAAGCAAATGCATGAGTGTTCTACCTAATCCATGTGACTTCAATCTATTCATGGTTCAGACTGGGTAAGTAACATTGAGTATTTACAATAAAAAACTTCTTGTGACCTGTGCAATTGTTGTTTTAACACTATGCTTCGTTGAATCATAACTGCTCGGATAATATTATAAATGCCCTTTTGCTACTTGTATGCTGCATCATTTCACCTTTTGGGTTAATAAAAGATGCTCTCCACTTAATGTTTGTGTTTTAGGATCACTTCATTTTCCCCATATTGGTGTGCTAAATTGCAGGGAAGATATAAAAAGTTGGGATGAGGATTTGAGAAAACTTTGTACCAATCTGTAGGTGAAGCTTTACCAATATTATATTCATGTAGCAAGGTAAGCTGTGTCGATGGTGAAGTTTCTTTGTTCTAGGAGGTGGTACATGTTTAATTGAGTTGGTCAGACGAGAGAGAAGCAGTGTTGGGAGCAAGAAAGATAAGAATGAGATGGCAGTAAGGAGGTCCAAGGAAAGCGAGGGCAGTCTATTATGGTTCCCCAAAGGTCATGAAAGATTGGGCAAATATGAAATGGGCTGAGTGGCCTTATTGACAATGGGCATGTTCCATTGCTGATCGTGATGCAACTACTGCTGGTAGCCTGCAGAGTCAGCGGTTAGAGGCTTAGACCATGGATATCATCGGTAGAAAATTTGTTGTTAGATGAGGTGGATGAGCGCTCCACATGTTGTTACCTATAGAAAAAAAAAAAAGAGCAGCATGTCTCAGATATTATATTAACCTTCTCTCCTTATCCAGAGGGGCCAGGCAGACTCTGTAGCTCCTGGCAGGTGATGGAAGAGCCTCCATGACTAGCTCCCTACCCAATCCACCAAGTCGACACCTTGGAGCAAGCTGGAGCCATAGTGTTAGCAAGCAGTAAGCACCATGCCCTGCACCTGGCCCAAAGCAGTTGTCAACCACTATTGTGCAAGTGCTTTGCTTTACCTCCAGGGGAAAAGCCCCTCTGACCTCACCCTGGATGATGCCTTCGGAACTGAGATTGAAATGTTTCTTTGGACCTAGTATTGGAGTTTTTGGAGGACCACCACCTCTACAATGATCTGGCGTGCCACAAGACAAATGCAGGCTTTTATGTGACGATTCTTGAGTCTCAACAAGCTGTATCGTATTCCTATCTAATTTAAACATTTGGAACTTAGAAATATTTCATAAGAATTGATTTCTCCGTTTGGTACTAGTTTTATCTAGTAAACGTAAAAATTGTCTTATGGATAATCGCCTCTATAGTGACGTGGTCTTCCGGGCATGCTATGTGGTAAAGGCAGAAAAAGGCGTGAGTGTTAGCAAGCTGTTCCTCATGTTTAATTCAGACATTTTGAAGTTAGAGATCTTTCATAAGAATTGAAGTATTTTTTCTGACACTAGATTTGTCCCAGTTTAGAGAGCAAATAAGATAAAAGTAGTGTTGGCATTTTTTTGTATTGCATGTTCAATTGATGTTGCCCAGCAGAGGCATTAAATTAAATTATGAAAGTGAAACTTGGTTTGTTTGGGTGGTTATCCATTGAAGGCTTCAAATATTCTGACTATAAGATGAAAAGTTTATCATCCAAGACTGAATCAAAATTCTGTGGAAGATGAGGCTGTCATGGTTGTTCAGATCAAATTTGACTGTACAACTGGAATGGATGGGATTCAAAATAAAATAAACCATAACATGAATAATTTGATTTACATGTTTTGTCAAGCTGTAAATTATTGCATATATGTGCACAATTTGATATATCAAGCTAACGTTATGCATCTATTTGCTTTTTTTCTTTTTTGAACTACAAGAATCTGTTTACTTGAATTAGCAAGCAAACAATTTCATACTTGGCATCACAATTTCAAACTGAGGACCTACAACAGTGAACATTCAAATTATTGCCAATATTAAGTTGTTTACTATATACCTCATTCCATGCAATAATACAATTAATTCTGGATGGAGTATGTCTTGCCAAGTGACAACATCCAACTGTACTTTATACAGAAATTTTCGCTTTCTCTGCTTGTCTTATTTCGCTTTTGTAAAGGATTGTTTGTTGGTTGAAACTCAGAACACCAAGTACTTTTGGGGGGACAATATGTCTGGGCCTCAAAGATGGGCAAATTTCATGGGATGTGATATGCTGTTCGATTTCAGTAATAACTATTATTCAGGACTTTTAGCGTATTTTTACATGAAGCATGTTTCCTTGTGTTGTTTACTCTCATTTTATTGCTCTAAAGTTTTAGGAAAAACATCTCTCTTCTGCAGGACTCCAGAGAGGCAGCTAAGACTGTTTGATATAAGATTGAGGCAGACAGAAATCCATGCGTTTGGCTGGAAGCAAGAAAGTAGTGAATCACAGTCTGCTCTGATAAATCAGGCATGGTCTCCTGATGGATTATTCATTACATCCGGTTCAGTAGACCCTGTAATCCACATCTTTGACATCAGGTATTATGCTCACAAACCTTCTCAGTCAGTCAGAGCGCATCAGAAGCGAGTCTTTAAAGCTCTGTGGCATTACTCTCTCCCGCTCCTGATCTCCATATCTTCCGATTTGAACGTTGGATTGCACAAGATCTTATGAAGCTCTGATGTAAGCAGTAGCCTGCCGGTTTTGATCTTCATTTGCCCCACTGGTTGGGAAGTTTTGTAATTTGCCTTAATGAGGAACTGGAACTTCTCAGGGAGGACCTATTCCCTCAAGAACAATTGAAAACATGCTGTATCATTTGTACTATTGATGGGAAATTTTGGGAATGAATTGAAGATAAATTGAAAAGTAGATTGATAGTAGCTGTGAGCCTTGATAATGATGATCTAGTGGTGGATACATGTGATAAACTGTAAATCAATTGAGCATAGGCTGGAGTTTGTGGCTTGTGACATTCCTGAGAATTGTTCTTTTGAGAGGAGAAATGGGAGGAGTCGGTACAGTGTAGAGACCCCATAAGTTTTATCTTTGAAATGCTTATAGATTTGGACAAGGATTTCCTGCATACATGACCAGCAGGAATCTCTCCTGCTGAAATTTAATATGTCACTATCAATATGGAGCAGTAAGAGCACCTGCAACTCACTACTGCAGGATTTTTATTTTTAATTTATTTCTATGACGAGGAATCACCTCAATGTAAGGCCACATCAGACCTCATAACAAGTGTAAATCCTGATACCAAAACTTGCAGGCTCTTTATGCCAGTGACTTGCTGTGATAAACTTGTGTCACTTGTCACGGCCAAGTTGATAATGAAGAGATCTCTGAAATATTCTAGAAAGGCTCTAGAAACTTTTAGAATTATGAAGAAATTTTTGAGTTTTTTTAAACTTTTTTAAAAGGCTATTGTATAGTTTAGAGTTTTTTAAAATATTCTAGAGTAATTTAGACTTGTACATATTTCAGAATATCTCTAAAATGTTCTATGTAAATATTTTAGATATTTTATAGGAAATGAGGTGAAAAGATTTTGAAAGATCACTTCCCACCATATGATTAAATCAATCTGCACCATCCATTAAGGAGATAGAAAATTATATAAAGGGGAGGTCTCATTTGGCCAAACCATTAAAGAGAATTGTAATATTTTCTAGTGCAATACAAAAGTTATATTCTCTCAAACTCTTTAGTCTTTTTTTGTTTAAATCTTTGTCTGTCGTGGCAAGTGGTATCAAAGTAGCACAACTCCTGATTTGATTTTACGTCAAGCGTTTAGGTGGAGTAAGTAGAGTAGTTCGATTCACGACGAGGGTGTCGTGAATTCGAGTGGGGAGTATGTTACGATCCCATAGGAGGAGGAAGATCTTAGACCATATAAGGGGGTAGATAACACTATTTAATAGTTTAAGTTTTTGGGTCTGATGGGACACATTGCTCAGATGATAAATTTTGAATTTATTCCGAATTTACAAATATTCTGAAGATTAATTTTGTAATTTGATTTTCAATTCTGAACTCTAGAGTCCAGATTACTCATTTCGAATAGCTTAATCCACTAAAACGGAATAACAAGCTATCATTGAATTACTTATTCCCCTCCTCTACTTTGGGCAATCAAACGCAGTATGCCGCGCGCCATCCCCCAACGAGTGCGGCCAAAGGGAAAGTCGTCATAAAAAATGAGCCATTGAACGGGCGAGACTGCAGCATTCCTTTCTGGTCCCGGAGAATCTTGGAGGATCTGGTACGTCCACGTGAAAATCCATCGCCATGTAAGCCGTCGATTTGATTCCCAAACGTTCGCCTCTAAACTGCACCGTCTGCTTCCGTCGAGTTCACTCAAAATATACATCAGTACGTCGTTACTCGTTCGCACTCTCCATTTCGCGAACGCCTCCAAGCTTTTGCGGTTTAGGTCAAACTCGTTACATACATATTTTCGGTAAGTAAATGAAAAAATGAGGCAAGTTAGGGTTTACATACATGCGTCAGTGATTCAGCATATACATAGACTACATATATGTAGATATGTGTATTTATCTATGCCTTTGATTTAGATATATAGTTGACATCGATTTGGACGTAATAAGGCCTACGTTTTCTGACGATTTTTGGTCTTTCTTTTTGTGAATTTGCGTGCTCGTGATGTACGGAAGGTTCAAATTGAGTTGAGCGGTGTTCATTGATTTTGTTTGCTTGATTCATTGGTTTGGACTGGAGCATTGGAAATACAGTACTCATGTTTGCGTGTTTATTTTCTTTAAGGCATCTTTACGATTTTTAATTCTTTAGTACTACAGGGAAATATGATATTTTCCGGAATTTATTCAACTCTATTGCATTGGTGTCTTTGAAGAATCTCTTGTTACTGAGTCATGTTTTGATGTTGTGATCAGTCCTTTCTTCTGCTTTCTTTAACAGAACAGATCTGAGAATTGAAGATTGCTTAGTAAGAGTTTCTTTTTTTTTTTTTTTTTACTTGAAAGAAAACCATGCCATTGAACTCACTGCTCTGGAAAACCGGTATTCTATTTTGACGCAATGACAAGGGCTAGTGTATATAGTTGTATCCGTACAATCTAGCTTCTCTTATTCTATAACCACTAATATATAGCTTGTGCAGTTTTCGTCCCAAGTGGGTCTCTTTTTACACTTTTTGTATACTTATAAAAAAAAAAGGAAAAAGAAAAACTCTCGTATCCAGTATTTTTTTAAGGATCAGCTTGGTTTTATGTTTCATTGTAGGTATTCCCTGTTGTCTCTGAAGTGATTGTATTTCTGAGATAGTTCTGTACGAATTTCAGATATAGGAATGTATCTTCACATGGATAACACCTAAGTTTATGAGGTTGCTTTATGTTTTATGCTTGTATTGTTATTGTTGTGTGGATTATATAACAATTTCTGATATATTACATGACATTCGTGCTATTAGTTGGGAGGGGGAGGACTTGCTGCTGTGGCGAGCTTCCTCAAATGGCATCTTTTCTGTTTGCTCGTTTCATCAATTCTTGTGCAGGCTAGGGGGCCGTCTTACCCATGGGAGGGGATTTGGAGCTACGTAGCATGGACATTTTAGGGTTTTGTTTGCGTGTTGGACATGTGTCGGATAGACATATTTCTCGGACACACCAGGATACATGTCAAACACCTTAATTGGCATGTCTACTATTTTGGTTGATATTTTTTCAGTAGACACATTGCGGACATGTGTGTCCCTTAGTTGGACATATTTTACGACACGGTAGGGTTGAAATGTTATTAGAAAAGTTTTAAATTGAGTCGAATTTAGATATTTCAAAACATTTAAATCCAATTCTTCAAATGCTTAATTTGTTAGTTATTATATCATAATTATGAACTTGTTTAATCGTTTTCATTTTGTTTTGGTAGTTTATGAATGTTAAATTCGTATATATAGCAACTAAACTATACAAATATATATTTTATCCCTGCTATATCTGTATCCTCTTTTTTTAAAATGCCATGCCTTTATCCTTATCCATGCTTCTTAGATTTGGAGAACTAAGGGCCCCCACCCCCCAATACCAAAAGGTGGCTTTTTAGTTTGGGCGACATCCTTTGAGGCTATTCTCACTATTGACAATCTTAGGAGGAGAAGGAAAATTATTTTTGCCTGGTGCTGCTGCATGTGGAAAAGCAGTAGGGAGGTGGTGAATCACTTCCTACTCCATGTTTGGAGTTTGATACTTCGTGTTTGGGGTTGAATGGGTGATGCCTTTTTTTTGTTTTTGCTTTTTTGGCTAGTTTGGGCCGTGGTTGCTTAAGCTGGAAGGAGAAGCGAGTGTGGGAAGTCACTCCTTGTTTGTAATATGGTGCATGAGAGGAATCAAAGTGCTCTTGAAGGTGTGGAGAATTGGATTCATTTTCTAAAGGGAATTATTCTCATTTCCCTTTATTTTTTGGTTGAGAGAGTTCATTCTCTTTGGCTTTTCTGCTTTTGTTGAATGTGTGATGTACTTGTATATGCCTGTAGATATTTAGGTTGATGGTTTTTTGTTTTTGGTTATACAAGGTATTGCGACCTTTTATTGGCGGTCTCCTTTAATATAGTTCTGATTTTCTTGTCAAAAAAGATAAGATCATAAGTAGGATAAATTATGTCACTTTTGAGAAAAAATTTGGATTGACACCAAGAGATGATAATATCATGAGAACCAATGAGATGGTTTGGTTTTGCATCTCATAAAGATTTTGTCCCTTAGTAACTTTGCATTGTTTTGAGGTGGAGGTGGAGGTGGAGGTGGTGAGGGTAGGAGAGCAAGGCAGAGATGGACTCATGTAATCCATACATTTTGGGCATAATCAAAGATATCATTTTGACAGGCTAATAAGTGAGAGCAGGTTTGTGTTGCAGTATCCTAATAGTGAAAAAACAGGAGAATGACCGGGTAAAGCTGCTATTTTGAAGGATAAATACGTCTGCAGGGAAGAGAGAGTGGATTTTACTGTTTCTTAATTCAAGCAGCTGTTATAGTCTTCCATGAGATAATCTTCTCCATGTCTTTAGCTTATATTCCTTATGTGGCAGCAACTTTTCTTTTTTTATTCTGTGTAGTAAGAAGTTTCTTGTCCTGCCGTAGCCCAATCTTCTCAATGTTTTGCCGGCTTTGAATTTTAATCTTTTTCCCCATCCCTTTTCCTCCTTTTGGGACAGTATTCTGCTTTCGGTTCATTTAAGTGTTGCCTTTTTTCTTTCTTTCCTCCCTCTCACTACAACAGTTCTGCTTATGGCAAAGGGAAGAGGCAAAAAGTTCAAAGACAAAGGGCAGGCTATAAGCCGGCCTGATGCCAACAAAAAGATGAGGAAGAGAAAGAAGAAGGTTTCAAAGGTTAAGGCAACTAATGCTGTCCCTCCTGCTACTATCACTTTTTCTGATCCTCCTCAAGCCTATGCTGCTGCTCCTGCCACTGATGGCGGTAGAGCTGCTTCAGGGGGAAAAGAGAAGGCCAAGGACAAATTGGAGCGACTTTCTGGTTTTATATTTATGTGTAATACGAAGACAAAACCAGAGTGCTTCCGATACCGTGTTTTTGGGCTTCCTGCAGGAAAGAAGGAAGTTGTAGAGAAGATCAATGCAGGCATGAAACTTTTTCTGTTTGATTTTGACCTGAAGCTTCTCTATGGTGTATACAAGGCAACTTGTCGTGGACAAATGAACTTGGAATCTTCTGCTTTTGGAGGAAAATTTCCTGCACAGGTAATCCCTTTATTTTTTGTTATCTTCTTCCCGACATTTAATAGCTCTCATTTAAGATCGAATGCTGAGGAAAAAATAAAATAACCAGATGGAAGACCTACTTATTATATTGAGGCTCTTTGCTTAGTTACGGATATCAAGTAGTGTTGGTGCCATCAGTCACTTCTACCATTGAAGTCGTCCTAGAGCTTGGCATGGTATGTTATGCCTAAAAAGGACAAACTTCCATGCCAATGTATTCCAATCCTTTTGTGACAGTGCCGTAACTTTAGGGCGTAGAATTATAGTTCTAACTCTTGTCATTCACAGTGTCTCATCCTTTCAAAGCCAGTCCCAAGCTCCCGAAAGGAAGGGCATTAGGTACCAAACTGTTGTCTTAAACTGTCAGACCCTCATGAAGATTGATCTGGAGAATAGGAAAAGTTATCCTTCTCATATGCTTCTACTATTTTGCTAGTTTATGTTTGAGATGATCTTAAATGTTATGAATCAATATTTGTTATATAGTGCTATGTGACAAGATGACCCTATGATGTATTAATGCTGTCAGCCCAGATCTCTATAGTAGGAAATTTGTATTAATATGTTTCTATGCATATGTGGTTTCTATGAAATCATGTCAACAAGGTATCACCTACTGTCCATATGCACCATTGTTGAATGACGAGGAGGGTATCACCTTTGAACTAGGGCATTGCAGCTAGCTGGGAAATGATTCCCTAACTTGGCATGAAAGGATAGAGCTGCAAATGAACCAAGCCGAGCCAAGTTTAGCTTTGGAGTGGTTGGGTCGGCTTTGTCGACTCCAGGTTGTGCTTGAGCTTAGCTCGGGTTTGAGGCGAGTTAAGCCAAACATGTTGTAAGTTCAAGTAGCCACTTGGGCTTGGCTCAGCTTTATACATGAAGTTGATTTGAGTTTCATTTTCCGACACTTCAATAACTCTTATCCATTTGATACAATAAACAAAAGCTGATTTGACCAGAACTTGTCAGTTTTATTTGTGTCAAAAGGAGACTTATACAACTTCTTGCCTTCAGTGGTTTGACATTGGGTCGATAATTTCAGTTATACCATTGACGTGCATAAGGCCAGGGTTTTTGGGTATTTGCAAACCTAGCCTAGCCCCAAACTTAGGGAGGAATAAGAGATGCATTGAGGTGATGTTTGCAATACGATGCTACCAGATTTTTTTATGCACCATCAGGCACTGTGTAACCTGATGTTCACGTGCTCGATCAGGTCAACTCATTGGTGCCTTGAGCTCGGGTCCCTTGAAGACAAGTTATAAGTTCAAGTTCCAGCTCGGTTTGCTAAATAAACAAACATGATGAAGCCAAGTGCTCAGATGGTCATTACGTAGTGCTAGTCCCACAGGGCAAATATTCTTATAGCTGTAGAACCCATAGGGCCAAGTCTTAGGTGCCTTAAGCTCCCTTGAAGACAAGTTATGAGTTCAAGTTCTAGATTGGCTTGTCTGCTAAATAAACAAACATGATGAAGCCAAGTGCTCACAGTATCATTACCTAGTACTAGTCCGACATGTCCATTATTCATATAAACCTAGAAGCCATAGGGCCATTACCTAGTGCTAGTCCTACCCATGTGGGGTGATGGAAGGGGTGGACTAGGTGCTGACCTAGCTTTAACTTTGCCATTTTCACCAACGATCTACTTTGGTTCTTCTTTAGTAGTTTTTTGTGAAAAACTTCGTCATCTTCGCAAATGAAGGGTCTTTAATCACGTTAAAAGTTAAAGGATGGGCATGAAGGAACCTATGAAAATTTTCTACAGTAATATTTTGATGGCTTCAAAACAATCGCCTTATAATAGCCATCACTAACAATCCCCCTTATTAGGCTTTTGCTTCTTGTATACAATTGAAAACGTTTCTGCAAGTATTGATTGGTGCTTCATCCAAATAACCCCACCCTAATATACAAGGACACGAGAGTTATACTTTGAGATGCATTCTTGCACCACCACCCTTATTTTTTAAATGTCTTCAATTATATAAAGGAAAAGCACTATCATCTCAATTGTCCCTTCAGAACTTTTGAACATCTTCTAGTACTTGTGAACGATCGAAAAGACTTATGTGAGTTAGGGCAAGTGATGATTACACGCAGAATACATTGATACGACAATTTCGCTTTGAATGTATTTTAGAATCACTCTTACCATTATCGATGCAAGTATGAAGATCCCTAGAGTAACCTCAATGTCAGAACCTTCATTATGTGATTGTTGGACTAGATTGACTATATTTTTTTATGAATCCTCTCTCGTTGATTTCATTGACAAGCTCAACCTCTGTGTTGAGCTTTTTTGATGGAGTTTCGTAAAGCTTTTGTATCCGGGTTGTGCCTCGTTATGCGCGTTCCTAGTAATTAGCAACTAGCAATTTACTTCCTATTTCTCCGAGAGAGAGAGAGAGAGAGAGAGAGAGAGAGAGAGAGACCATATGAAAGTCCATAATGTCCTTGAAGTGAAAAAGTAATAAGCATCTCTAAATGGGTAAAAGTAAAACTCATGTATCATCAATATCTCTTAAGTAGCACATAAATGAGCATGGCTACGGATACATGACTCAACAACTTGCAAAAAATGAGGATACATATACAGTAGTGTATAGTAATATTTTTTTTATTTGTAATGTATATGAATGTAACATCCATAAATCACCAAATATGTTAAAAAAATAGCACCAACTCAATTTGGGCCCAAGTTTGGCTCCACTGCTATTACAACATGAGAACAGAAAAGAAGAAGAAGTAGAAGAAGAAGAGGGGCATGAAGTCTCTGGAGTGAAGAACTGTCACCACATGAGAACAAAAAATGAAGAAAAAGAAGAAAAGGAAAAGAATAAAGGTAGACAAATAGAGAAGCAAAAGAAAAGGAAGCAACAATAGCGGTAGGGGTGCACATGGGTTGGGTTGGTTCCGTTTGATGCCTAATCCAGAACTGAACTGACCAAGGTCAGGTCTCAAAATTACAACCCAGAACTGGACCAAACCAAACCGATGAAAGACAGTTCACTTCGGTTCTGAACCATGGGTCTAATGATTTTGTTAAATCAGCACGGTCCTTTGGCCCCTCAAATAATAGGGAAGTTAAAGGCACCCAAGAGGCTACAGATTTCTAGGGAGGCGGAAGTGCAATTATTTAATATCTAGGCAATGTGTGACATTGAGATTGACGAACTCAACTCAACTCTCTTGATTAGCTGTATATTATAGACAAAACGTGTGCTGAATTTCATCACTCTCATATATGCCTTCTCCATCCTTTTTGGTATCTCTTTGGACTTATAATAGATACAACACTGCTTGAGAACTAAAATGGAATGAAAACTGAAAGAAAGAAAGAAAGAAAGAAAATGGAGCCAAATATGATGCTTGCCAACTGTTTACTAGGGTAAGAGTCATCAAAAACAAGAAATTAGGGACAAACCTTACTCCATTCTTTGAAAGAAAAGGAGAGACACACACATACACACCTGTTTGCTTGCCTTTTTCCATTTCCAAAAGCTCTACCCTTCGACAAAGGTTCATATAGCTCTTCAAAGTTGAGGCCCAACGCTAGAAACTATCCTAACTTTAGGGCTCCACATTGATGTTTGGACTTCAACAACTAGCACTCAAAAGGATCAAGGGAAATGCCCCCTGAGTACTCTGGCAGCTTGATCCTCTGCTTCCTCTTCTGTTCTATTCCCAAGGACAGTCACATTCCCTGTTCCACCTTTTTCCTCTTTTCTCATTCTGTTTATGTGGAGCCCAAGTTTATTAGGTGCATAATCTTTTTTGTTTCTATTCTGTATGTCATTGTGATTCTCTTCAGTTTGCCATTCCACAGTGGCTGGAGAGTGAAATATTACAGTATATAAACAAGAGACAAATAAGTCAGCATGCGTGGTTGGGTACTAGTAGTGGCTTTGAGGGTAAAATTTTTGAAACGGGTGTATAGGTCGGGCCTTGGGTTGGGTCGGGTTAAGCAACCACCAACCCAGCACTGAACCCATGTCATTGGGGATTCAATATGCTGGACCAAAACCGAACCGTGCCCCTTCTGAACTGAACCGAACCAATGTGGTCTGGTTCGGTTAGTTTCTCGGTTTAGTTGTGGTGGGTGGGTCTTTTTTTTTTTTTTTTTTTTGTTGTTTTGCGCCGCGGGGGGGGGGGGGGGGGGGGGGGGGGGGGGGGGGGGGGGGGGGGGGGGGGGGGGGGGGGGGGGGGGGGGGGGGGGGGGGGGGGGGGGGAAGGAAAGGAAAGAAGAATAAGGCTTCAAACAAAGGAAAAAAAAAGGAAGAATAAGGCTGCAAACACCAAGTGGGTGTTCCCTCTATATACTCATGTGGATATATCTTTATATGCACATATATTGGACAACCACCCACAACCATGGAATTGCACACAACACTTTTTGAAAAAAAAGCATAAAGTTAAAAGGGAATTTCTTTTTGGTTGGCAGGCTATGTAATTTGTTGAATGCACAAAACACTTTTGAATTGCAAGTTGCGTGTGTCCCGCTTAATTCTCGTAGATTGATTAATGTTCATTAGAATATGAGATTTGGACTAGCAATTTGTATCGGAGAGTTGAATCCGATTTTAATCTTCAAATCACAAATTTGGAGATCCACCATGCTAGTGACATAGTGCCTTGCTTGAGTTGTTTTAGCTTGCAGTGTTCCTTGTTAATGTTATAGGGAAATCATTTGGCCACTGCATTGTGTTGATACTTTCTGCAACTTAATTGTGAAATTGTGAACTATATTTTCTTTGGATTCTTCATTATTCTATCTTCAGCTTTGAGACTGCTGCTATATTTTGTTCAGGTGAGGTTTGCTATTTTTAAAGACTCTCTTCCACTGCCTGAGAGTGCTTTCAAACGTGCTATAAAGGATAACTATCAGGGCTCCAAATTTACACCAGAACTCAGTGGCCGGCAAGTAAGTTTAGTTTCATTATCTTTATTGGCTGGGTCGTGTCACGTTACTTTTTAATCAAATGTGCCATTAAAATGCAGGTAAAGGATCTATTATTATTGTTTCGTCCATGTGCTGCATCAATAGCAGCACCTGTGGCTCCAACGCCACAGGTGGCCCCACCATGGCCAATACGATCTTCAGCATTGGAGGATCAGTTCCAGCCCCCAGTGAGGCTGCCTCCTCCAGAGGACCCGTATCTAGCCGTAATGCAACATGGTCGTGCAGCACCGATGATTGAGCCTCATCCTGTTCAACAAAGGGTGCTAACCTCTCAGCATGAATTGTATGGAATTGCAGCAACTATGGACCGTTCCCATCCAACTTTGGAGCGTCAAGGTCTGCCAGCTCCAAATGACCCATATTACTTCGCAGAAAATAGATGGCCGTACTTGGCTGAAGATACTACCCAAATTGTGCAGGACCAGTATCCCAGGTAATTTGCTTCTGAATTTTGGTGGCGAAAACTGATTTGGTATCTTGCGGATCTTAGTTGGGGAACTTAAGGGAATCCATGGAACCTAAGATATGTTCTTGGTCAGTGATGTGTGTCAAGTTGCGAAGACACCATTTGGTTTCTGGGTTAACCTTTGATCTAAATGTAGTGTTTGGATGGCACTTCAAGCAGTGTGTTATGTAGTTCTCATTAGACCAAAACCTGTTTAGTTATAGTTGTTTGGTATTGTGTCTTCGCATGACATGTTTTCTCTCCCTATTTTTTATTCTTGGCGAAGAGGCAGTAAAATTCGTAAGAGAGAGACAAGAAAAACTGAGTAGCTATTGGTTTGAATTTTGGATTATTTGAAAATGTTTATTGCTTTGCAAACAATAAGCAACCATGATTTGCTTCTGGAAGCAGGAAGAGTACTTTGACAATGCCATGAAGTTATTAAACTCATTCTTTTAACAGATACGGAGTTCTGGAGAGACACAGTGCTATATTCTGACCCGAAGGTTGTCAGTGATTGGTATTTGGTGTCAGGATGGTTTTCCCCCTAACGCCATCATGAAAGCAAGTCCATATTCTGTTATTACACTTTTGTCCAGCTTGTTGAAGAAAGTGATGCATCAACTCCCTAACTTTTTCCTAGATTTTCGAGATATTATCTCCTCCATGAAATGCATGTTTCTCTTTGAGTTTAACTTCATTTGTTTCCTTTTCAAATCCTGAAAAGAAACTGATACTTATCCCGATCCCCTTGAATTGCTGTTGTCACAGGTATAGGGCTGCGCAGGAGATGGTTCCTCGTGACTACTATCCATTTCCCTTGCAGAGGGAGAGAGAATATGATCTGCAGCGAGACAATGTTTCTGGATACTACAACTCGTATGCAACACCTGCAAATCCTCACAATGCGTACGCAGCACCTGCAAATCCTCATGGCCCACCACTTATGCATCCACATGGCCTGGTACCTGTAAGGCCCAAGCAGCCTGTGAGGAATGTTCATGTCTCGTCCTATTATTCCTTTGCAGGGGCCAATCAGGTATACCGTTGATCCCTGGAAGATATGAGGAGTCCTGAATGGGATGGAAATGTTAGCATTGCTTAGTTTGGTGGATGCGCCTGAGAACATCTCTGTAGCCTCCTCAATGCTTCATTGGCCTGGCAAGATGTCAATTTGTACTAAAGACAACAACAACAATCCTTGACCAGAACTTTCTGGATATTAGTGATTTTCCGTAACTATTAATTATCAATTTTCAAAGTTCAATTTTGTAGATTCTAGATGATTGGAAAGTTTCCAGGGATTGTGGAAATGTAGTGTTGCCAACATTAGTCGCTGCACAGGGATAACTAGGAGCTGCCTAGCAAACCTCCAGAGTAGATTGAAAGTGGAAGGGCTGTGCCAAGGTTTTTGAGAACAGGTAAGCTTTATTTTATTTGATTTTATTTTACCTCTTTTCCAGGAATCCAATGGGTCCTTGCCTCGCGCCATAAACCCCTTGTACTTATATGAGGGTGGATTTGATCCTTGGTATGAGACTACCAAGAGATTTTCTCAGTATGGTTTGTGCATTTTCAAATTATTCAGGTTTTCTAATCTTGTAGGAACATTCCTATTGCAATTCATTATTTTGCATTCTTTGTGACCTCTCTGTGTCTTGTTGCAAACAGAAGTAAATTTGGCAAAAGTGAATAACTGGAAAGGACCAGTGTGATCAAGATTCAAAAGTATAGAACAAGTGCTGCTGGGTTTTTGGATTTCCTCTTTCCTCATCTCTCAGGCCCTGAAAATAGTTTCTCTGTTCAACTTCCCTGCCTTCCCATTGCCACCCTGAAAATAGGGGGGAAAAAAATCTGCTTTTACTGTTGTAGTGACACTACCACAGCCACCAAAAATAGATTATTGTTTGACCATCTTGTCCCACTAACGCCATGGCGGTTGTGGTTCTAACAGTCCCTGCCGATTGAAATCCTAATTAATGTGATAGCTTGAGGAGGAGGAAGAAGATCGTATTATAATGTGAATGTGCTAACTGTTTTGTATGAGATAATGTTTGAATGAATCCGATCGCTGTCCAGCCCTTCATGCATGTCTGTTTTGGACCACCAATGCTAGTGGTTGACCTCTTGACCTCGGTGCTCGTTGACCCCGTGACAGGTTGAGGACACTCGGATCGCTCTCGGCCTGGGCTGGAACCCTAAAAATTTATCTGGTTTGTATCTGAATCATGAAATGAAAATGGGAGTTGATTGATCA
Source organism: Euryodendron excelsum (assembly GCA_033060915.1). Taxonomy (NCBI): domain Eukaryota; kingdom Viridiplantae; phylum Streptophyta; class Magnoliopsida; order Ericales; family Pentaphylacaceae; genus Euryodendron; species Euryodendron excelsum. The sequence continues at coordinate 41,375,896 of CM065384.1, forward strand.
GGAAAAGGAGTTGGGGATGATTTGAATCCTAAAGCAAAACAGTGGGGGAGGCGCACCATTCTGCCTTTATGGCCCATAGACAATAATGCTTTTCATGATGAGCCTGCTCGAACATGCAAAAGCATTACCCAACATGAATTGGTTGCCGCTGTGCATGTTGGAATTACATGAGAATGGGGGCTACTTATTTGTGTTTTTTAATCACAAAAAGTAGCGAGCACGTAGCTGATTAGAGCTTTTCTGGGGTAGATGGTTGCAGACATGTTTTTATTTTCGCTTTAATTTGCCATGACTGTGCCTAGCAACCTTTATGGCTGTTTTGATATGAAAGAGAGAGAGAGAGAGAGAGAGAGAGAGAGGAAATAATGTAAAAGAATCCAACTCAATTTGAGTTTGAAGAGCATGTGGACATTCTAAGACACATCCAATTAAAAAGTTGTAGACATGATCTGTTTCTGATGACTTTTTCTACATGTTAAACCAATAATGCATAACCCCAGTGCAAAGGAAAAGAAAGAAAATAAGGATCATGTCGTTTTATCCTTACTCTAAATCTTGTATCTAAACAGTGTTTTGGTATTGGACATTTGGAGGGGGAAAAACAAGAGGGAAAGAAAATGAAGTAAAAAGAAGCCTTATTTTTTATTTTGTTGGGCTAGGAAAATTAAAAGGAATATTCATTTTTTTATTTGGTTACCCACAGAAATAAATATGTATAAATAAATTTTTTTTTTGTGCCTTAACAAATCAAAGATCCAAACTTAGCCTTAATAGAAAATCAGAGCTTGGATGAGATCCCACCTTCATATGGATTCAGTGATTCATGGGCAAGGTGAGGGCTACACTTTATGTGTATCAGTTGGTAATGCTACCTGCAAAAAATGTGATTAGATGGAAAATGCATTTTTTTTTGGGTTGTTTTTGATGATCAGGTGTCTGAACCAGTTTGCACACACCACGACTAATCCTGAAGCTTTTGTAGTCCCTATGTCCTACACAAATTGAGAAATTACCGGCCAAAAATTCTAAAGGTGAACTCAAAAAATTAATAGTACCTAAAAGGTTTTGAATTTGATACTTAGGCCAAGCTGTGACTACTAATCCAACCTCTTGGGGTTGGAATATGCATTGATTGCTGCTGAAAGACTGCCCAAAATTTGCATCCAAACACACTAAAATTAGAAGTCATGAAAGTTATTTTTGGCAAAAACATTACATTCTTGTAATTTATTCACATAGTTCTGCAAGATTCTAAAGTTGTGGGACCAGAGGACATTGTATTAGAGACTCTAGAGTCTAGACCTAAATAAATGTCTATATCATGATGTCCTCCTCATACTATATTAAATTGAATTAATAAATGGTTTAAGTTTTGTACTTTCTGGGGTGTTCAAACACGCCCAGCAGTTATACCTTTGAATCAAGACATATAATGATCTAATATTACCTACGACAATATGATATAATTTGATAGCCATCACAAGTGATGAATGTGATGTTCCACCATTACCCTTGGAGTTGTGGATTGTTAAAGAGTGAATAACTACTTAGAGCCTTATCAGTCTATAAACAAAGAGTTATGAGTTAAATTGAGTAGTGATGTATTAATGTTTGATTTGTTTATATTTTGCAGGGATCTCAAACGAGTATTGAATATAACCTTGAATAACTTGGTTTGAGCAATGCTAGCATCAAACACGTTTTACACAAGTGACTTGCAAGCTTGACACTACCCTTGCTCGTTTGGTTTTTTTTTTGTTAGTTTTTTACTTATTGAAGGTTTGTTTGGTAGTAGGCTTGTCAATGGATCGGGTCTGGCCTGGATCCAATCTGGATCCGATCCGATAGATCCAGATTCGATAAGCTAGACCCGATTTGATAATTTGATAAACTCGGATTTGAGTGATCCGATTATTGTCCGATCGAATTTGGACGGATCTACAAGATCCTATTATATATCCGATCCGATCCGATTTAATTTCGACAAGTCATAATTTTATTTTTAAAATATTAATTTTTTTATAAACAAAATAATTCTCTCCTTAAAAATCTAATTGTCGGATAGGATCGGATCCTTAGATTCGAATCCAATTACTAATGGATTGGGCGTAGGAATACTTATCGAATCCAATGCTTATTGGATCCGGATCGGATTTAGACATTATCGAATCTGAATCGGATCTGATTCAGACTTGGCCCATTGATAGACCTATTTGGCAGGACTTATTTCAAAAGTAAAAAAATTTTAAAAATTAGATTTGTTTTTCTTATAAACTTAAAAAAATAAAATAAAAACAACTATACGAAACGGGCAGCTAGGTTGTATATGAGATAATAAAATTAATGAGATTCAAAATTTATTTGCACAAGGAGCATATTCGAACACATGTTAAGGGAAGTAGGCATCTTTAGTCTCAATAGTCAAATAGAAATGGAGAATTAAATGGAGGCGTTTGACTCAATTTGAACCTAATCTTGAAGTCATCAAGCGCGTTGAAATTCCCTCTTGGTGAGGATGAACGCTGCAAACATCTTTTCGCACTCCTAGTAACCAATGATCTCTGGCCACACATCATGGTCCTATCTAAGGTAATCTGATTCTTCATATTGACAGAAACACCCTCAAGTCTTAACGTGTCGTTATGTGAGAGGTCAAACGAGTGCACAGAAATGAACTGCTTCCCAGAGGAGTCCATTATGTTCCTTAACCATTTTTTCCTTTGCTTTTAAAACAACGCGCTTTGTTCAACCCCTAATCTAACGCGGCATTGGCCAGAGCCATACAAGTGGGCCACGGGTTTATATATACTCTCTCTCTGTCAGTAATAATTACGTTTTCTTCTCCAAATCTCTCTCTCTCTCTCTCTCTCTCTCTCTCTCTCTCTCTCCTCTACGAATTGCTCGGGCGGCGGCAATGGGCAATTGCTGCTCCGATGCTGCCGGCGGTAGGGCGGCGGTCGGTGGCGCCACTTCTTCTCAAAGTAATCCGGCTGACGGGCCCAACGCCGCTGTTGATTACTTCCTCACCTCTCGCGGCTACCGCGGTCTGTTTTCTCAGATCGAGGTTCGTCATTCATTCAATTTTTCTTCAGTTTCTAATTTTTTCGCACGTAAACTGATACAATACATATATGTGTACACGTTTACGTACTCGTTTATTTTATGTTGGGAGCCTCTTCGAGGCTTCTTGTTAGCATTTCAATATGATTGAACGAAACTGTTAGAATTCAAGCTAAATGCCTCTTTGTAAGTACAATGGAAGCACTAGTAGTTGAATTTAGATCATTGTAATGTCAAAGGATACGAGTGAGATTTTGGAGATTTGGAAGGGATGCTGAGACGGGACAGTTATTGCAGCTTAGTCTTCTTTCCATTACAACTGAAAGTAAAATTTACTTCCATTTTGCCTCAATATGTAATATAATTACTTTCGAAATGCTAAGGGACAGCTACTTAAATGTTTGCTCGATGAACTATTGCGTTTTTCCCTTATGATTAGTAGAGTGTACTAGGGTTTGTGTTTAGTTCGGTATGCCTCGTGGTTGTAATTTGCTCTGCCGATGGACTCTGCTGAGAGTTGGACTATGCGGGGAGAAGAAATTACCTTTCTGCATCTTTTAAGAAGCTTTAGTGTTGTGAGAATCGGCCCACATCAAAGGACATTAAGCTGGAGTTTCAGCATTTTCCAAGTTAGATTTTGAGGAGTGTTAATCTGTCCCTAGAAGTTTTTTGATAGGCGTGACATTGAATAGGCTAGTTTTTTGGTTGGGCATAGGTTGTTTTGTTTTGTGGTTGGGTATAGCCTGCCTTTTATCTTTTGTAATAGGTGGTGGCTCCTTTTTTGGTGCCTTTTCTAATGAACCCCTTACTTATTAGAACACCACAAACACCAAACCTGCGCCCCCCCACCCCCCCCGCCCCGCCCGGCGCGTCAACAAAACCATCATATATTCATGACACAACTACTGCTTACAATTGAAAAAAAGAAGACTTAATAAATTACACGAGGTTTTGCTTGCAAGAAAATAGAAACAATGAGAAAACAAGAAGGAAAAGAAGAAGGAGATGGGGAAGATGGTGGAAGGGAATGAAATTCATTTCCTTGTTTTCCAACTTGTTCATCATGCTCAATTTTCCTGCTCCAATTTTGTTAACTTTGTGGATGCATTTGTTGGTTGCCATGAGTTTTTATCATGAAAAATGGTCAACCTTATATCGAATTTGTAAACACTTTTTTCTTTTGTCAGTCTAACAACTGCACTCTGTCACTTTAAGGACCTCATGAGACTCTTTTTATTTTCTTAGTTGAGAAATGTCATATGCAGATGGGTTTCCTCTTCAAACCTATTATTTTGTTGTTTGAGCAACAAAATAGCTCTATGGAGGATCTTCTAGACATGAATCCATACTCAGGATTTTGTTTAGCTAGCTGTCTTTTAGACCAGAATAGTAAACCTCACCCTAATTTAACACCTTACTTTCTACTTGATCTCCAAGATTTCAAGTGTGTCACCTTTTTCATTTACAGGTAGGAGTGTTCTTCCTCCATTCATTGTGTACTTTTGTGTTTACAATTGCATTGGACTATTATTTCACCATTTAAACTACAATTGCTTATTTGCCTTGAAGCCTTAAGGGTGTTTCTTTTGTTAAAATATTTCAAAAACTTCTAGAGTTCCTAATCTCATCCAACAACAAAAAGTGTATCGTAATTTAAGGGTGCTCATCTTTTTAAAAAAAAAAACATCTGCCTCCAATTGAAAATTGGAATGTCCTGTTTCTAATAAGGATAAAAAAATCAGAATAGGGTATCATTAGCTCAATGAGACAAGATATCAATACACAGTATTGTCTAGTTGAACACACGTCAGGTGGCCAGTTACGCTCAGGCTGTTATAATTGGTGAAATAATGGCAGACAAATTAATTGTGAACTTATACACAAAACAACTCAATTGAGTTGGCAAAAAAGTCTATAGACAATGCAAGTTTTCTTTTCTTTATGATGTATTTTGATTTTTCTGGGCATTGTTTATTAAGTTACTTTCCACAGATAGGTTGTCTGACTGAATTATTTCAACTCAAAACAGAACTACACAAATCTATGGATTTCCTCATACAGAAATGGGCTTGCAATTGTTTTTTGTGAGGTTGTTGTTGTGGGCAAATGGCAGGATACAACAACACTGAAGTGGATGCTTGAGAGCCAAGTGATAATTTTTTTCCAAAAGCTTGTATCACCCGATATGTAAGTTCAGCCAAGCTGACATCAATTCAATCTTTGGCTAAATTGTAGAACCATAGGCTGCACCTGATCAAATCCTAAGGTCAATGAATTTTATCTAGTGGGAACTAGGAGTTTAGGCTGACAACACTTATGTTCCATGCATGTACAGGAAAAATAACATGAGCCTAATGTCTTACAGCTGATAGAGTGGTTTTCTCCTTTGAGTGAACAACTAATTTTTCAAAACCGGTTTACATTATACATCTAATTGTTATTTTGTATAATAAGTGTCATATACTTAGCCACTTCAAGCTTGGTCCAAATTTAACTTTGGGCATAAAATCTAAGCCCTAGAGATCACCTTGATCTGAACTAGGCATGCTCATCTCAACAATATTTTGGGCTAAATTTTTTGACTTTTTGCATTTGACAGCAAATCTGCGTTCCTACTTTGGAGGTTCTTTTATCCGTATAAACTTTGAGTTCTAATACGATACAAGATCTATTGTGGTTGTTTATTCAAATTGGTTTGTTTAACATTCCATTTGCACCTGTCTGAATGACTTTTTCCCCACAAATTGTGCAGTTATCATTATCTGCTTCAAACTTGCGTGACCGGGATGTGCTTTCCAAGGTTTGTTGTTCCGTGTCTAAGAATGTGACTTTTCATTGCATTGCTGTACTGTTATTTGTTATGCAGTTATCGGCATTCATATTTAACTCTTTATTTCGGACAGTTTTAGAGGTTTGTCATATCCAGCTTCATGGCTTTGTGGCGTTACCTGCATTATTTGTTTGATGTCTTTTATTCTTCCATGAAAAATTATGCTCTTTTTCTTTATAGTTTCCTATGTAATCCTTGATTTAAATGTGATATTAAATCTTTAACTCTCCATTTACCATTTAAATATGTAACATTTTACGAATGTTCTAGCTTTACATTTGTATGATGTTTTAAAAAAATTTCTTTGGGTTGCAGAATTTCAGATATTGGTTCACGAGAATGCAGGACTTTTTTAAAGTGTGTATGATCTGATTTTACATTAATCACTCCCAGAATGGGCTATTAGGATATATCTGTCAAAAGAATTACTTAGGCATGGAAGCAGAATTAAGAATAGAGTTATTTTTCTTTTTGACATTAAAATTCTAATAAGTACATCACTCCCAAGTTGGATCAAAATTATCTAGTGATCTATAACTATTTATTATTGTTCATCATCTTAATCACAATGAGAATTGAGGTTCATATGAGAAAACAGGTATAAGTAAAGAAACATGTTTCCTAACAGGTAAAGTTAGCAGACTCGATAAGTAAAGAAACAGCTTTACTAACACATCTGCAGACTTGCTAAGGTGGCTTTGTGCATAGAAATCCTGCGGTTATGTTGTGAAATTACATCATGTTGTCATACTTTTTACTAGTTCTAGTTGGATGTTCTTTTAGAAGCTCTGTTCCTTCTTGTAACTTTCATTAAAAGTTCCACACCTTTAGGTTCCTTCAGCTATTGAAAATGTAATTTGTTAGTAACAAATCATGTTTCACTTTTTGGTTTTAGCCGTCTTACTATTGCTGTAGAAACGGTTGCTGCTGCCATATAAATTTCTTTGTTTCCTTTTCAGAGTGATCCTATGGCAATTGTTTACGCAAAAGGAAGAGATGGTTCGCTTCAAGAGCTTGGCCGTACTGAAGTAGTGTTAAATTCATTGAATCCCAAGTGGATCCAAAAGCATACAGTTACCTATCATTTTGAGGTGGTGCAGACTTTGGTGTAAGTTTCAGTGCTTCCATCTCTGCTTTTTACCAAGTGAATACTTATGTTCTGAGTTTCATGTACCATGAGAAACTACCTTCTATCACAGGTTTCGTGTGTATGATGTTGACACTCAGTTTCACGATCTAGATGTAAAGGTATAGTTATATGATGCTGTCTTCTCATATTGTTTTTACCATGGAGTCTGCAACTTTCTACATGTATTTCTATCTTGAATATATACTTCAATCAATTAAGCGATTATTATTGTCACTAGGAGGTAAAAGAAATTTTATCTTGTCATGGGTATTAGTCAGGGGAGATAGAAAACACTCTTAGTCTCAAACCAATCCAAACTTTACATGACCTTGAGCTTATAAGAGTTATAGATTTTCTTAATTATCAGCCACTGTATTGTTATTTTATCGTCAGAAAAGTGAAAGAAGGTATCAAGTGAAAGAATAAGGCATTGTCAATTGATCCCTACACTACAAGAAGGCAGCATGATAGTTTGATTGAAGGACATCTGATCTTGTGAAATAGGAATCTTTCAGAATTGGTTTTTGGGCGACTTAGAAATGTGGAGCAATTAGTTCTACTTAGTAGAGTTGTTTGTGGTGGTGGCCTGATTGGTTTTCTCTGTAGCCTTTATCATGTTTAGGGTGTTGCATGTTATTCATGTAGAGAGATTAGTTTCAAAAAGTCTTGATGAGTTACTGATTACATCAATGAAATTATAGAGCAAACTCAACACTTGGGGGATGGTTATATATTAGAAACACAAAAAAATTCTAGACATAAGCTCGGTCCATGTGCTTTATGGCCTACCCTTTTGTCTTGTAGCTCCTTCAACTGGTATCATATAGCTAGTGCATACATTCTGATATTAGGGGACCAAATTTTCTAACCCAATTTTCTCTGGTCTTATTCCCAATTGACACTACCTTAAACTTCTCTTGGATATGTTCTTTTCTGATCCTATTATTAATATAGATTGTTCAATAACGAAAACTATTCTTACGTTTTCTGATTATGGACATTTCCTGGAGTCAGGGTGGACTATTCCACTATCTAGGCCCTTAATCTGCACCCAACCTGAATCAATGTGACAACGAGTGCAGCTTCTACATGATGGTGTTACAAGATTTAATTGCACTAGGACTAAATTTGCCACTCACCAATTTAGTAAAATGGAATTTTTTGGGGGAGGATCCATATTTAAGGTATAAATGGCCCCATTTATAAGCACAGTTAGAGATTTGATAGACTGTTTTCATGTCTCTTAAATTTTGCTTACACCCTCTGTTTAAATCAACGACTCTAGCTACGTCAACAATCACTTAAGTGTTAAGGGGGCAATTTTTGTTCTGTTTTTCCTGCTTTCAACTTTATGTGTTGCGATTATAATAGGATTTGCTTGGATCTCACTTATGACATGCTTCCTTAGGTGCATATGATCCGGATGTATTAATATAAAATTTTTATTCAAGTGTTTGCAAGCTACAATATTCAAATTGTTCAATTCATTTATGAGTTTTCACTCATGCAGATGCTTAAGCTGGATGAGCAGCAATTTCTTGGTGAGGCTACATGTACATTGTCTGAGGTATTGAATACCTGCCTTTCACTTTTTGGGCTATTACAAACTTCATACTAGTCAACTACCGGCCTCCATGCACCTGCGTGTTCAGCCCAGTGCATGATAGACATATGATAGGGGTGTTAAGGTCATTAGGCCATTGTGGCACTTGATTTATCTAATATTCATTTATAGACATGTTTTCTGTTGATATTTCTGATCTTATGGTGCAACATGCACATAATTGTTATGTTAAGATGCTACTTGTATGATCTATGGATTTCTAGTATTAATTTTAGACCTTATTGACCAGCTAGGGTGTTAGATCCATCTTATAGTTGTAATCTTTGATCTACACATTAGATCTTACAGTTGTAATCTTTGTCCTTTTGTGGTGGTGGGTAGGAGGTTTTGGTGTGATACACGTGCTGGGTTGCCTGTTTGGCAGCATATACAATAGAGATTGTCAGTCTTTCACTCTTTCTGATCTGATAAGCATCTGGCTGTCATTTTCCGTTTCTCTTCCTGCCACATGTTCGATTTGAACCATTTTATACCCATCCATATATTATAGAGCTATTTTATCATATTTTACTTAGTTTTCAATCTACCTGAAGAGATATTGATATTTTGCAAGATATCAGTCTATATCCAAATTTTCAAAGTTACTTTAGCAAAAAATAAAATAAATCCACATTTTCAAAATTTACGTTATATTCTTTTTATCAATTTTTTATTCCTTGCTTTCACTCAAGTACTCAACTGTGTATCCAACATATTCTATTGAAAGTTGGTGCTCTTAACTTTCTCATGAATTCCTCATTTTTTTCTGTGTAGATAGTGACTAAATCAAACAGGTCATTGACCTTAGATCTTGTACGTAAAGATGAATCTATTGGATCAAACCATCCCAGAAATTTTGGTGCACTCACTGTTCATGCTGAAGAATCTGTTAGCTCAAAGACTACAACAGAGTTGATATTGAGGTGTTCAGATTTGGAATCTAGGGATTTGTTCTCAAAAAGTGTATGGGCCTACTCATTTCTTCTTTTCCCATTTGATTCAATTCATGAATTAGCCCACTATGAGTCTACTACATTTATAAATATATATCTATTTATATATATTTATAAATAGATATTAATATTAATTATATATTATTTTACTAGATAATTATATTAATTATACAATAATACAGAATATCATTAGTGTCTCTGTTACAAAATGGTTTTCTTTATTTATTTATCTTTTTGCTTTTTTTCTGTTCCTGGATCATATGAAAAACATTGGTTGTATTGTTACTTCTTGCAGGACCCTTTTCTGGTGATATCAAAAACTGTAGAGAGTGGGATCCCTATTCCAATTTGTAAAACCGAGGTTTTGAAAAATGACCTCAATCCGGCATGGAAACCAGTATTTCTGAATATTCAACAGGTTGGAAGCAAGGTAAAACAAAGTTTTCCTTTGGGGTCTAGACTATGCAATACCAGGAATTTTGCTGTACTCCACTGTGGCATCCCTCCTTTCGCAAATATTAGGCATGCTTTGATTATCTTATATATTATTAACCAAACCTCAATAATCCTTCCAAGCTTAATGCCAACATAACCTAGTAGGATGATACTACCTGTCTAGTATGTGTAACTTTTGCTATCTGTTAAGTTTGCACTCACGAGTGGAAATGGGCTAGTTGTTCTTCATACATGTTGGTCAATCAGAAAACTTTGCCTGACATTTAATTCAGATTGACCATACTCTGATTACAAGATGGAGATTATGTTTTTGAATTTTCGTTGGATATTTTCCTTGAAATTTGAATATGCTGGTCTTCGTCATTTGTCTAGTGCTACCACCAACATTCTCTTGCTTAATTTGTGCAGGACAGCCCTTTAATTATAGAATGTTTTAACTTCAACAGCAATGGCAAGCACGACTTAATTGGGTAAGTGGAGACCCTTTTTCCTGTATCATCCTCTTTTCCTGACCCTTATGGACTGATACTGATTTTGCTTCTTTGTTCTGGATTATTCAGAAAATTTCAGAAATCACTAGCCCACTTAGAAAAGCTTCATTCTGTTGGGCAGGGGGAGCATTTATTCTTACCAACTGCTGTTGTACATAATCATCATGACAAGGTCCCTACAATATCAGTTAGGTGGATTTTCACAGTAATTTTTAGTTCTTAGACTTTAATTAACTTGTTCTATAAATTTGACATAGGTCTTAAAGAGTCAGCTGTTTGTAGACAAGTTTTGTGAGAGTGTCCAACATACATTCCTGGATTACTTGTCTGGTGGTTGTCAACTGAATTTCATGGTTGCCATCGATTTCACAGGTACTCATTTACCCAATTTCTATCCCGTTAATGTATATGTTTGGTTTGTGTTAGATGTGTTGCCATACTAGAACAATTTCCCTGTGGTTCAAAATTTGTTGTCTGTAATCATTACTGAATTTGAGGGGTGTAATGTGTAATAACACTTGTTTAGGTTTGGTCAAGGCTACTGGATGGATGTGTAGATCCCTAGCATTGACTAGGGTTCATGCCACACATTTTACTTCTTCTTCTAGGTTGATAGGTTAGTTGATAGCGTGACGGTACCCATTGATCCCTTGCACTGACTTATGACCATACTATAAAAGTCTCCCTTGACTTGATGAAACCTTATTCCAACTATTTCAGTTCAAATTCATCACATGTAGTCAAGGTCTCAACTGACTTTCTTCCTCAGTATTTGCTTTAATCTCTGACAATTGCTCTCGTTTTTATGTTAACTGATTCATGTATTGCCCCTTAATTATTGTAACATTCTTAGTTATGCTTATCATTTTTTCATTTCTTGATTTGCCCAATACTAGTTTGAGGAATGACTATCCTTATTTTAGGAAATTCTATTTTTAATTTTTGTTAGCATCTTAGTATTCAAGAGTCCCTTCACCACTCTGAATATTACGCTACTAATTATATGGGCAACTTCCTCTTTAGCCTCACTGTATTGATGATTGATCCAAGATACTGAAAATTGACACCTCTTAATAAGTCATTGCCTTTTATTTTTACTATTTCTTGTTATTTTTCCTTATTTTCTGTCTATTATTGAGCTTTTCATTCAATGACCTTCACTAAGTTCAGTATTTCAGGCCATATATACTTAAATACTACCTTCCATTCCTTCTTTATCAGCTTCAAATGGGAATCCCCGCCTGCCTGATTCCTTGCACTATATCGACCCTTCTGGACGGCCAAATGCATACCAGAGAGTAAGAACCTGGTCTCCGCTATGAATCATCTCGTCTGTTGGAAGGACCTATCTAATTGTGACTCATGTTATAAGGACCTACATAATTGTGATCCATTACTTTCAGGCGATCTTAGAGGTTGGAGAGGTATTGCAGTTTTATGATTCAGACAAGCGCTTTCCTGCGTGGGGTTTTGGAGCCCGGCCAATCGATGGTCCTGTATCTCATTGTTTCAACTTAAATGGAAGCAGCAATTACTGTGAGGTGAAATTTTCACATAATCTTTCATTTTCATAACTTAACAATAGTCTTGACTTGCCTTCATTAGTATATGTTGAGCATTTCTATTTCTGTTTGCAACAACGTATTGCATTAAGCTATTTGTTTTCATTTTCTCCCAGGTTGAAGGAATCCAAGGAATTATGATGGCATATACAAGTGCCCTCTTTAATGTTTCACTTGCAGGGCCAACTCTTTTTGGACCTGTAATTAGCACTGCTGCACAGATAGCTGGCCAGTCTCTTGCAAATAATCAACAGAAGTACTTCGTTTTGTTAATAATCACGGTAAGAAGCAGATTTCAAATTATTATATTCGAAAGGGGTTCGGGAGATTATGCCACAAAAAGTAGAAAGAGTTTATGTTTTTTTGTTGGGGGGGGGGGGGGGGGGGGGGGGGGGGGGGGGGGGGGGGGGGGGATTGGCAGCTGAAATGGTCATTGTCATGGGGCTACATGCAAGTTTTATCCCAAGTGTAACTGTCACTTTGGTATATCTTTTCCATTAGAAGTCCGAAGAAAATCAAATGTACTACCAAATTTTTACTATTTTACCTGGAAAATCGATCTATTATTATTTTTATCAAATCTCACTCTGCACAAACTGTCTCAGGATGGAGTTATCACAGATCTCCAAGAAACAAAAGATGCCCTTGTGTTGGCATCAGACCTACCGTTGTCAATCCTTATTGTTGGAGTTGGAGGAGCAGACTTTAAAGAGATGGAGGTATCTCACTTTTATCCCCATTACTCGTAAAGTTACCTTGTTGTCTGCAAATGTCTTATCATTCTCACTTTTATCCGCATTACTCTATCCGAAGGTTGACTTTGCTGCAATTTGACCATTGTTGTGTAGATTTTAGATGCAGATAAAGGTGACAAACTTGAAAGCACAGCTGGACGTGTCGCCTCACGTGACATAGTCCAGTTTGTTCCATTGCGAGATGTACAGAGTAAGTCAACTTTATTAATCTGACAAATCAACTCCTAATTGAAAAACTTACTGCAATTGAGTTTGATTGAGGGACTTTTCTTTTGTCTCGCAGGTGGAGAGATCTCTGTTGTTCAATCACTTCTAGCAGAATTACCTTCTCAATTTCTACCCTACATGCGAACCAGAGATATTCACCCGAATACCTGATTTTATAGACATTTGTATATATGAGGATTTATTTTCTGCTATTGGTTCTCATGCCAGATGAGTTCGGCATCAACGCTGTTGAGTCTACGTTGCAATGCTACCGGAGGTTTCTTGGTTTTGATTGGGGGGCCTAATTCATCTCACTAGAAAGGGTAGTTTATTGTATTGGCTGTCACATTTGAGCAAATGTTCATTTGTGTATAGGAGCTACACAGACCTTTCTTGTTCACAATGAAAAAACTGGAGGTCAAAGCCAGTCTGAAATTGAGGATCATTTTTTGGCGGAAGTGAATTAAGAATCCATGTACTAGGGCAAACTGTGTGAGAAAGCTTGTTGCTGCATTTATCAATTGAAATTTGCCACTTTTCATCTAAACTAAGGAACAGCAAGGAAATAAGCAAAGTAATGGTTGTAATTTTAGGTTTGGATCTTGAATTTCTCAGTTACATGGAAGGACCGTAGGAATCTGAAAGACAAGAAAATTTCATACAATATAAGACAAGTACTTACCATTTTGAGGGTAGTTTCAATACACAGGCTCGTCAATGTGGGGTCTAGGTTGGGTTAGATGTACATTGCGTCATCTTGCGTGTGAAGAAGTTATTTCTGTAAAATTTCAAATTTCAGCTGAACTGCGTAGATTATTATGTGATGGGAAACTTAAACTTGATGAACTCAAATGTTTTAGGGTCAGCACATATTACTGGTCGGCTGCTAGATTTGGGTTTAATACATTCTATGTGAACGGCATGGTTGAAAACAAAGGTTATAGTAATGGCATTCCAGTAGGCAGTAGAAAAAGAAATGGTTACATCGTAGTACATGGTGTATATGCCATTGGAGATCAATATATTTTGTCGTTAGGATTTTCCTTTTGCCTTTGTGCTTTTTTTTGATCATATAGTAGTGGGTTGGATAATAGGGGATAGTTCTTTCGCTACCTAGAAGCCCCCATACCTATATAAAGTGAGAGTTGTTCTATACAATTATCGATACAATTCTTGAACTTTTGCCACAGAGACAGAGAGAGAACATTATGGTCTGGAAAGGACTTAGTTTTCATATCTATCTTGTTCTTATCTTCAATTCAGTATCATCCTTATGCTACATATATATATATATTATGATTTTAGTAGGCCTAACTTATAGTACGGGACATGAGTTGAGCTACTCTGGTATAAGACATGATATAAAAATCGAACTCACGCGTTCCTGCAGACTTGGGTCTTTTGGCGGATTAGTCAAGTTCTTAACATCTGGTATCAGAAGATAGGCTGCTATGGACGTCGACTGTGAAACGTGGTGGTATTTTACGATCCTAGTGAGTCCAACCTATTGTATAGGACATGAATTGTACTATTATGGTATGAGACAGGATATAGGAATTGATCCCACGTGCGTTCCATCATAACTAAGTCATTTGGCGTATTGGTCAAGTTACTAATAATATATATATATATTAATATTTTTATATGTATTCTTATTTCAACCATGCAAAAGAAAATATGCGACAATGTAGCTATTCTGTTGATTACAGAACAGAGAAACTCTATACTGACAGGCCTATTTCACTTGTGGATCGCCGCCGGTCGCGAGTGTCATGAAAAAAAAAAAACTTAAAAGAGTTTCACACTATCGCAAAAGTGTTCTTCAGCTTTTCATCGTGTTTAACGTGTGTGTAAAACACGTTTTCCTTTCCAAAAATGAATAGGTAGTATTGCTCAGTCGCTGACCATGATTATAATTGAAATCAAGGATGCATGTATATATATAGATATAGATTATCGTCCAACACGGGTTCTTATAGTTATAAAACTGGTGCAAGAATGGGTTTTTGTAATTCTCTATTTAACAACCATGGATAGACATAGCATAGGAGATGGTGATATTAAGCATGCATGAATCATGATCGAATGTAAGTAAGAAAAACTTACTCTTTCAACTAGTAATCTTTTCTCAAATGCAGCTTCTCCAGCTGCAAGGTACTGATCGATCCAGTGCAGGTATGGTTTTTTATTTTTAAATGATTCAGTATGTAATGGTCTGTTCATGGAAACTGATGGCTAGAAGCCTCAAGGCGAGAGTGGTGATGCAAAGACGCATGGAGGATTGCAAGATAATAGCTATGTTTCTTCCAAGTTCATTGCCATACGTGGTGTTGGCAGTTCTTTCTTTTAAATTCGGTGAGGCTAGTTGGACTTCTCTATGCTGTTTTTGGATCCTAGATTTGTTGAGGAGAGAAAAAAAAGACATAAAATCACATTTTATGTTTGGTTGTGAGCAGGGGTGGATGTAGCATGTGACGAGTGAAGGCAACTGCCGCCATTAACTTGGCAACTTTTATTACTTTTTAAATTTTTTTATGTATATATATTTGATCCTAGGTTATAAATATAGTGTATTGCTCCCACTAATTTTTACTAGCACCTACTTTTGCCCCTACAAAATTCACTACCTTGTAGCCAAAACAAAAAAAAAAGAAGAGAGATTTACTAATACCTATATTTATTTCAACTGATATTTAGCCAAATAAACAACATAAACACAACCCTCCATCCTAATATTAAATTAATATCATTATACTTTCAATATTTTGTTTGTCTATTCTAAAAAAAAGATTCAAATCTCTAAACTCTAACATTTTCATTCTATTTATCAATGCCTTATGAGTCGTGACCCAAATTTCCAAAATATTTCTAGATATTTCGAACGCTAGGTATTTATGATTCCTTTGCCTTTGACACTGATTTTACCTATTCCGATTCTAACCATAGAGTGGGCTTTTTCTGCTATGAAAATTATTAAGAAGAAATTTCGCAACCGAATGGGTAACCAGTGAATGAATGATAGCTTAATTGTGTATATTGAGATATTTTTAATATCATATGAAAGGTCGTAGCAGCCATTTGTAAATCAAAATTGTAAAATTGTGAGAAAATTATGGAACCATCTTTTGATTTTATGAGTGATCTTAATTTTGATGAGGGGTATAGTTTTTATATATACCATTTGTATAGATCCGAACCCCCTCCCCCCTTCCCTCGGGTGTCTTTAATACAATTATCTTTGTACTTGTCACAGAAAATGGTTTGTCGATCGGGAAATCATTTCGCATTATGAAAGTTTTGTCCTCACTGAACGAAAATTCTGAATCCGTCCCTGGTTGTGAGAGAAAGTAGAGGATAAGAGAATATAAAAAGAAAATAGGGTAAAAATTTGGAATTCCTTATTTCCTTTTACTTTCTACCTGCTTTTCTTTTTCCTTATGTTTTTCCGTGATAAATTTGGGATCTAAAAATAGGATTAATATGTTTTTGTTTTCTAGATATGTATGTTGCGACGAAACATAGAGTTGCCCAGTGGTCAGTTGCCTCTTATGCTAAGCATACGTTTTCAAGTTTGATTCCTTTTACACTCTCTATGGCCACCCATCATTTATGCATTTTTACATGGTTCGTGAAAATTCTGACTCTATAAAAGCTCGAGAAAATAGTTTAAAAAAAAAAAAACGTGGTGATGGTCTTAATTTTCTTAGTTGCGAAACCATTTCTTTTCTGTTGTACTATTCTGTAAATTCACTTTATACTTCTTCTGAATGAATGTTCTTTTCTTTTTTTATCACGAAAAGAAGGAGAAAAAACCAACAAAAGTAAAAGGGAATTTAAAAGAAACGGTGCATATCGCCCTTTTTATTGCTTTCAAAGCTTTTTCTTTTTTGTTTCCTGACATATAATATGAACAGCTTGACTTCATGGACAAAACTAAATAACTTCAACGATAAATAACTAAAGCTTTTTCTTTTTTGTTTCCTGACATAAATAACTTCAACGATAATATTACCTCACAAGCACGATTATATTACGTCAAAATTCCATGCAGCCCTCGGCTGAAGCATGGCCTAAATTTATTTCTTTTTCGCATCTCACTGTTCATACAAAGAGTGGGTGTAAGCTCCTTTAGCTAACCCTATTTTTCCTCTTTCACCTGTTCTCCCAACGCTTCATTTTCTACTCTCTCTCTCACCCTCTCTCTCTCTCCTCTTTGTTCTTTTTCTTGGTCTCCATCCGCATCCGATATCAGCTGTGTTGACCATTTTGACATCACCTATCGATCCCGCAAGTATTGTTCGTCATAAATGTTAGCAATATACTACAGATTTATATATCAGAATATAAAGAAGAACAAATATATGTATTCAAACATGCTAGAAATTTTAAACAGAATATAGAGAAAGGAAAAATCTGGCCTGTGAGAATCGTGAGGCGTGGTATCACTGTCCTAAAGCAACTGTGCCTCCCTACGTGAAGGTGATAGCGGACAGCAGCTGCTCCAAGATTCAACCCGATTGCTCACAGCCTCTCTCCTCGGAAGTCACGTCTGCCGGGAGAATTAGAACAGTCCTAACCGCGGTTGCCCAGAAAACATAATGAAAGTATATGTAGAAAATGGAAGAATAGAATTTTGTATATCTGATTTGCTGTGAATGATAGTATATCCACTAAAGTCAGTCATAAGCCTTTATATAGGCCTCTATGTGCAACTGGTCTGATGATGGCTCATTAAGCCACTGTAATAGTCATATAAATTGGCCTTTGAATGACAAATATTATGACATTCAAAATATGTAACAGTCAAGAATTAATATCATTTAAAAACCTGTAACAGATGGATTATATTAAAAGTGTAACAATCAGACTTCAATGTAGGATATAGGAAGTTTTGAAACTTTTAGTCTCTCACTTCCAACAATCCCCCACAAAGTTTCAAAACTTTCTAAAACGTAAAAAGAAAAATAAAATATATAATAGGTTTGGGCAACCTTAATACTGTGCAATCAGTGTAGGTGTCTTTTAGACTTGAACCTCACTTAGTGTTGACATTTTCCCTTTGAAGAATCATAGTGAGACTACACCTTGAACTAGATCCTTTGAGCCAGAGTTCAATATGTCACACACACAGTACCGACTATTAGACATGTTCGCGGGGGAGTGCTATTAAAGGCCATGCACTGAATCTTGATTCTCATGAGAGTTTCTAGAGAACAGCCCAATTCTCATAGTCGCGACCTCACGACAGCTCTCACTTAGGTGAATCTTCCAAGGGTACATGTGACGAGAATACCTTGCGGGAGTATACCCGCCTTGGACTCATTTAGGGTTATACCCATCCTTAACGTTCACATTTCACAGCACAGTTGCCTTAGGGATGAGCAGGAGAACATCTAAGGTGTCTCCTAATATAATATGTGTTGAATATGAGTCACGTAGTATGGATTGTTTTTACCCGTTGAACTTCCTTCATGGGGTCCCCAATCACAGAAGACGGGTTACCTCCCTAGGTGACTCCCTGTGGGCTTAGGCCCATCCCCCTCGACAAATAAGGAACTAGCCTCACGCGCTAGTCCTAAGGCAATTTTGCTCGTGGGTTTAGACCCATATTGCCGGACAAACTTTGAATCACATTCTTTGATAACGCTTTAGTCAATTGATCAGCTATATTGAGCTCAGACTTCACAAAGTCTAGGGATATAACATTTCTACTAATCATGTTTCTCACAGATTTATATCTCACTTGAATATGTCTATTCATTTTTTTATTAGTATGAGTTTGCTTCACCAATGCTATCACAGTTTTACTATCACAATGTAAAGATATAGCAGGTATAGGTTTATCCAATTGAGGTATATTAGATAATAAATTTTTAATCCACTCTCCTTCTATACTAGCAGTGTCTAAGGCTATAAGCTCTGCCTCCATTGTACTTCTAGAAATTATGGTTTGTTTTTTGGATCCCCAAGATATAGCAGCTCCTCCAAGCAAAAATACATAACCAGTAGTAGACTTCACATCAAAGCTATCAGTGATCTAATTTGCATCACTATAACCCTCAACAATAGATGGAAAACCTCTATAACATAAGAAATAATCTAATGTTCCTTTAAGATATTTACAGACCCTTTCTAAAGCAGTTCAATGTTCCTTACTCGGATTTTGAGTATATCTACTAAGTCTCCCAATAGCATATGAAATATCAGGCCTAGATTTATTGGCTATGTACAACAAAGATCCTATCAATTGTGAATACCTCAATTGTTCTATAGGTTCACCTTTGTACTTCTTCAAATGTACACTAGAATCATATGGAGTAGAAACAGGTTTATGGTCATAGTACTTAAACTTCTTCAACATCTTCTCTATTGTATTTGCTTGACTTAGAAATATTCCATCAGGTGTTTTCTCCAATTTCATTCCTAAAATTGTATGAGCTTCTCCCAAATCTTTCATATCAAACCTTTTAGACAGATAAGATTTAACATCATCCACTATTTCTAAATTTGTTCCAAAAATTAAGATATCATCCACATACAAGCATAAAATCACATGGCTCCCACTTTTCTCTTTATAATATAAACATTTATCATGATCATTAATTCTAAAACCATATTCCAAAATCACTTTATCAAATTTCTCATGCCATTGTTTGGGTGCTTGCTTAAGACCGTACAAAGATTTAACTAACTTACAAACCTTATGCTCTTGTCCTTTTACTACAAATCCTTCAGGTTGCTCCATATATATCTCTTCATCTAAATCACCATTCAAAAAGGCAGTCTTAACATCCATTTGGTGAATTACTAACTTATGGATAGAAGCTAATGCAATTAATATCCTAATAGTCGTGATACTAGTCATAGGAGAATACGTATCAAAATAATCTATTCCTTTCTTTTGTGTAAAACCTTTAGCCACCAACCTTGCCTTATATCTATCTATGCTTCCATCAGATTTCAATTTTTTCCTAAACACCCATTTACATCCTATTGCTTTATTTCCAGGAGGCATATCTACTAACTCCCATGTATTATTTTGTAAAATAGAATCTATCTCACTATTAATGGCTTCTTTCCAAAAAGGTGCATCTAATGAGGATGTAGCCTCTTTATAGGTTGTAGGCTCTCCTTCTAGTAGGTAAGTGTAAAAATCATCTCCTAGGCTTTTCTCTACTCTAGGTCTCTTACTCCTTCTAAGTTTTACTAGAAGTTCTATTTCTTTTTCTAGAAAAGTACTAGCACTAGTGGAAGGTTTATCAAGGTTTGAAGGAATCTGTTTTGAAACTTTATTTTTATAAGGAAATATGTCTTCAAAAAATGTTGCATCTCTAGATTCAATGATTGTGTTATTAGATATTTCACTTATTTCAGAGTTAAATACTAAAAACCGATAGGCGCTACTATTTTGAGCATATCCTAAAAAAACAGTGCTACCGTCTTAGGTCCTATCTTCTTCCTTTTGGGTTCAGGTATAGCTACCTTTGCTAAACACCCCCACACTTTCAAGATTTTCAAATTAGGAGTTCTTTTCTTCCAAATCTCATAAGGTGTTTTCTCAACGCCTTTCACGATTACTCTATTCAAAATAAAACAAGCACTAAGAATAGCTTCCCCCCATAAATTCTCGGATAACCCAGAACTACCCAACATTGCATTAACCATGTCCATTAAAGTTCTATTCTTTCTCTCCGCTACCCCATTTGATTGAGGAGAATATGGTGGTGTTAACTCATGTATTATTCCATGTTCCTCACAAAAATTACCAAGGCTAGTCAAAATATACTCACCTCCTCTATCAGATCTAAGTACTTTAATTTTCTTTTCTATTTGATTTTCCACCTCGGTCTTATATACTTTAAACTTTTCCATAACTTCATCCTTGGTCTTAATAAGATAAATATAACAATACTTAGAACAATCATCTATGAATGTCACAAAATATTTGTTGCCAGCTCTTGTTTGTGGTCTACTAGAATCACACACATCACTATGTACTAATTCTAGAAGTTGGGTATTCCTTTGTACACTCTTATGAGACTTTCTAGTTTGTTTAGCTTGAACACAAATCTCACACTTATGTTTGAAATCAACTCTAGATTTTGGAATAAGATCAAGATCCATCATTCTTTTGATTTTCTCCAAACTAACATGTCCTAATCTTCCATGCCATACATCATAAGATTCAATATTAAAGACTTGAGGAGATACTTTATTAACTTCAAAAAATACATTCAACTTGAACAATCCATCACAAACATAACCCTTACCAACGAAAACATCATTCTTGGAAATTACAACTCTATTTGACTCCATAACAACTTTATAACCTTGTTGGACTAAGGATGAGCCACTAACTAAATTTCTTCTAATTTCAGGAACATGTCGCACTTCTTTCAAGATCAAAGACTTCCCAGATGTCATCTTTAATTCCACATCTCCAATTCCCAGCACTTGTGCAACAGACCCATTTCCTAGAGTTACACCTCCTCCACTTGATTTCTGATAAGTTTTAAAATAATCACGATCAAAACAAACATGTATATTAGCCCCAGAGTCTAACCACCAATCTTTATTTTCATAAGTGAAATTGATCAAGGTAGGATTATACCTAAAGGATGATTCAGCATGGTTTTCTTGATCCACCAACATGTTGACTTGGGCTTTAGGACCTCTTTGATTTTGATTGAGCTTTGGCTTGTACGGCTCGGTCTTCTTGAAAAAGCAATCTTTCGCTATATGGTTGGTTCTCCCACAAACATAGCAAGGCCTCATTTCTCTCTCTACGCCCATAGGTTTATTATTATGGCGGTTTTGGTTTTGGTTTTGATTTTGATTTTTATGTCGATATTGGTTAGGCCGACCGTTATACCTATTATTCTTGAAATTCTTACCTCTAGGATGGTGGTTCCTATTATTGAAATTTCTATACATGTTGTGATTATTATTTTTATTATTGTTATTGTTCACAACCAGGTTCACCTTTGGTAGTTTTTCATTTTGTGAGATTTGATTCAATCTATGAATTTCTTCTACCCTCATAGAACTTATTGTTTGGGTCAAGGTCAATTCTCCTTGTTTATGCTTAAGGGATTTGGCAAAGTTGGTCCATGACGGTGGTAACTTATCAATAATACATGAAACCTTAAAATCCTCACTAAAAGTTGTTCCACTTTTCTCAGCCTCTAACAAAAGTTCTTTAAACTCATGGATTTGATCTCCTATAGGCTTATTGTCAACCATTTTATAACTGGTAAAATTTGAGATTTTGAACCTATTAATTCCAGCATCCTCTAACCCATATTCAGCTTCTAGGATGTCCCAAAGCTCCTTAGCAGTTTTGGTGGTATTATGATATATGTCATACAGATGGTCAGACAGGGCACTAAGAATTTGATTATGACAATGAAACTCAATTTCCTCACGAGTCATCCACGAGGACAACTCGGCTCCTTGGTTAAAACTAGTTTCATCTAAGGCAAAGATTAATCCTAAAACAGTCAACCAATATTTTATTTGTCTTTGCCACCTACGAAAGTGTTGGCCATCAAATTTTTCAGGTTTAACACTAGTTGCATCTTCCACTCGAGCCATTTTATCACTAAATGTTCAAAAGGGCTAACAGAGAGATCTCTTAAATTCTGTGAGAATCAAAATGACTATGTCACTACAAATGATCAAATATAAAAACAATAGTAGATATGAAGCAAATAAACCCAACAGTCATTCACAACCTTTAACCATGTAACAAGCCAAAACAAAACCAGTAAACAATGTTTTTTTTTTTCCTTTAAAACAGAGAGCAGAAAACCCAAAGCAGAAAGTTTAATTTTATTTCCAAACTAAACCTGAACCTTTCTCACAAAGTACAAAACAAAACTGATTTATACCTATGCACAAAAGCTATTTTAATGAAACCAGAAAACCTATTTCGTTTTGTCTAAAAAAAACTTAAACCACAAACAAGGACTAGAACCTATCTACATGAACCAAATATGATGACAGCACACAAAATACTTCACAGTTGCTTTAGATTGTTAGCAATATACTACAGATTTTGTAATACCCGTAATTTTCTTTGACTGAATTACCACTAACGGGACCAATTAAGGTATGACCATAGGGCCGTAAGTCAGAAACAAGACCTTTTTGAACCCAACCCTGTCCATATGTTGAAACTCGAGTCCCCGAAAAAGGTTCAAAAATTCGTCACCCGACAATTCGCACCAGAACAGCACCTTAACTTTGAACGAAGATTTCTCCCTCATTTTTCGTCAGATTTCGACGAATTGGATGTCTAAAATTATTGCCTTTTCGAGCCTGACGCCTTGGTAATCTCAGAACACCATTCCGGAAAGTGTCGGTTTGCCGAAAAGCCCCCGCAAGCCGCTGCACCTGGAAATTCGCGCCCGAATCCCTCGTAACTTCAATTCGAGCTTTCTCGCTCACCCGGTGTCGGAATTGTACGAAATTAGAGCCTAAAATTATTAATTTTTCGAGAGCTTTCTACTTACGATATTGGGTCAGGCATTCGACGAAAAATTAGAGTCTTGAATTTAGTCGCTTTAAACTCGTACGTTTTTACGAAACTACCCCCCCACCCCACCAATTTGCATGGCCAGCCTTACTTAATGCCACGAATAACACATATATAGGAGTACATATATATAAGCATGCATGCATGCACTACCTAGCAGAAATACCACCGAGATATGCGTATATACCTACCTATGCAAGCTGTCACCTTTAGATTGAATACAAACTTAGGATTGAACCTTCAAAACGCACACACACACACACACGTATCACAAAAACATCTAATCCATGCTGCCTATAGAACCGCCCCTAGCAACCAGTTAGAACCAAGTTTTCGAAGGAGAGAGAGAAAGGCGCTGTAAGAAAGAGAGAGTCGGGGAGAGAGTAGAAACCGGGAGAAAGAGAGAGTTCACTCCTATGGCACAAAACCACAAACACCTATATATGCACCCCATCCCTTTTCCCTCATTCAGGTGGTGCGAAAGGAGTTGAGAGAGAGAACCGCAGAGAGAGAGAGAGAAAGAAAATCGAGAGAAAGAGAAAGGGAAAGCGGGGAAGAATCGGGCTGAGGCTTTTGACATTCGAAATTCAGGTGAGGAACCCATCATCACCACCCCATAAGCTCCCTAAACCCAGCAACCTTACCCCCGAAACTCCACCACAACAGCCGAGAATCTAGAGGGAGAAAGAAACCGAAAAATGCATCACCCAACCCACTCCGGCAAACCCAGGAACCGAGGGCTGTCACAGGGGTTTGGGACTTCTTGGGGACTCCTTCTGGGTGTCCTAGAGAGGTCCACAACCTCTGTGCGTGCACCAAAGGCTCCTGCAAGACCGAAACCGCCGGAAAAGGTTCGAAAAATCATAACTCCGGCCACTGGCAACCTTTGCCGACCGGATCACTTGGGGAAGAAGCGTCTCTGGGCAAGGAACAAAAGTCATGAAGGAACCATGGCCGAATTATCACGGGAAGATGGCCAAAAACGCTGTTGCAGGTCGGTAACCCTAGGGTTCCGCCATGCAGCCGGCGTTTCGGGCCATTCCGGCCACCTCCGACCATCTCCGGGCAAGCTCCGACCATGGATGTGTGACCCAGGTCCTTGCCAATCTCTGGGTCACACATGCATGGCCAGGGGGTGCGGGGGAATGGCCGGAAAATGAAGCAGAACCGCTGCCAGTCGCGCGGGAGGAAGAAGAAGGCCGAGCCTTCCACCCCCACGCGCTACTGGTGGCGCGTGCAGGCGCGTGTGCAGTCCGATGAAGCTGAAATTTTTATGGCAGCTATTAAATTACTTCAAGAGGCTCCCATAAAAATTTCAGGTCAATCGGAGACCTATGTGAATTTCCATGGTTTAATTACGATTTAAAGGATAAAAATTTACAGAAAATAAATTATAAGTAGAAAAATTCTGAAAAATTACCAGGATACCCCTAGATATTCAGGGAATCTAAAAATGGGAGAGTGGCCTTAATATCCCCTCAAAATAAAAATTCCAGAATCTCTCTACTTTGAAACACCGGCAGTTTTGGTTCCTAGCTCGGCGACGTATATCTCCCTAAGGGAGAAGTTTGAACCTTCCGCCTCATTTTAATTACGCCATCTCTGAGTTAACTTACCCTCCCCACTTAACTACGCCTAAACGAGATATTTTTTTTAGCTAACTATAGACTAAGCCGGATGTTCTTCTTTCTTTTTACAGAAAATACCGAACCCTCTTGAATTCCGGAAAGATACTAAGGGTAGGAATCTATACATTTCCTTAAGATTCATGCTTACATCTTTTCTCTATTAAATGATTTGTATATTATCATGTATTATGCTTTCCTGTCAATTTATCTTCTATTCTAAATGTCTTTTATTCATTAACTGCAAAAATATAGCATTTTTTGCTTGTATGACTACATCATCCAGGAGGTATAAGGGTGGTACAACCAGAACGGAAAAGACCCCGAATTTTTATATCATGGGTGTACCTGACTGGCTTGATATTTGGGGCTATCATGGGTCGGTATCACTGGCTTGATATCGGGCTAGATGATCATGGATGGGCCCCACTGAACTTGATGATGGAGGATGAGTCTTGGGTGGACCCCATTGGCTTGAATTGGCCCTGGCAGGACATACCTGCAAGGCTCCGGATATTGATGAAAAGAAAAAAAAAAGAGAAGTTTCAAGGGTCATATGCATGCCATGACATTCTTTTATTGCGTTATCTTTTATCCTGCATCTTATAGAAATCTTAGATCTCCTACTGGGCTTTGCCGCTCATTCCTATCTTATGGGACATTTTTCAGGGACAGAGACACCCAACTGATTTCCAAGGAAATGAGCATACGAGAGCAAGTTCTCCTGTTATCTTACGTCTTTTAAATTCTTGAGTTAGTTTATGCTGGACTGTAACATTTTGAGACTTACACTGGTTTTACGTCCTTGATGTAATATTTCTGGACCATCTATGCTATATTCCTAATTATGTTATTTTGTCAGAATCATAAACCCCATTGCCTACTTTCAAATCCAACCTTAGACTATCATCACTGTCGCGACCTAGTGAGATTTGAGTCGGGTCGTGACAGATTTATATATCAGAATATAAAGAAGAACAAATATATGTATTTCAAACATGCTAGAAATTTTAAACAGAATATAGAGAAAGGAAAAATCTGGCCTGTGAGAATCGTGAGGCGTGGTATCACTGTCCTAAAGCAACTGTGCCTCCCTACGTGAAGGTGATAGCGGACAACAGCTGCTCCAAGATTCAACCCGATTGCTCACAGCCTCTCTCCTCGGAAGTCACGTCTGCCGAGAGAATTAGAACAGTCCTAGCCGCGGTTGCCCAGAAAACGTAATGAAAGTATATGTAGAAAATGGAAGAATAGAATTTTGTATATCTGATTTGCTGTGAATGATAGTATATCCACTAAAGTCAGTCATAAGCCTTTATATAGGCCTCTATGTGCAACTGGTCTGATGATGGCTCATTAAGCCACTGTAATAGTCATATAAATTGGCCTTTGAATGACAAATATTATGACATTCAAAATATGTAACAGTCAAGAATTAATATCATTTAAAAACCTGTAACAGATGGATTATATTAAAAGTGTAACAATCAGACTTCAATGTAGGATATAGGAAGTTTTGAAACTTTTAGTCTCTCACTTCCAACAATAAAGAAAGAGCAATCTGCTCACTGCCTGCATGAATTGACAAAAAAAAAAAAACTGTATCCCAAAGAAGCAGAAAGCTTATAAACTGGATCTGTCAGTATATATTGTATATACTTATAATTAGGGATTTAGTTTATATTTAGGGATTTAGTTTCCTTTCTCTTTACTTTCCTAGTTTATAATTTCTTGTAGGGCACTCGTCTTAGCGCTATATAATCTGTATACTTTCATTCAATTGTTACACAATATCTATCTCTCTCTCATTCATTATTTTAACATGGTATTAGAGCGAAAGCTCTAACTTGTAGTTTTTCTTAACCTACCTTGCCACCGGTGAGTCCCAAAGTACCCACCAATCTTTCAATCTTCTTTTTTCAACTTCTGGTCCAATCTACTGTGGTAGAAAATTTATTTTCAGACCATCCTCGGATTCGTCTCGACCTTACGAGGTCAATGGCCCAAAAATCAACCTTGGAAACCATAACACGAGCTCTCACGAGCTGCCCCAAGGTTTTGCGCTTTAGATCACCCGCCTGCATGCGCAGGTTGCCTCCATCCACTCGCCCACGTGCCTGCACGCGCAGGTTGCCTCCATCCACTCGCCCATGCACCTGCACGGGCTCGCGCTCGCGCCAATCGCCCTAGTCGCCAACTGCCAGCCGCGTCCTCCATCGACTCCACCCGCCAGCCACGTTGTCCAGCTACCGGCTCCAGCGCATTTCTACACGCGCGCCTATGCCAGCCGCCCATCTGGTTCACTCCAGACCGGTTCAACACTCTTTTATAGCCTGTTCGAGTTCCTTTTGATTGTTTCAGTTCGATTCAGACCAGTTTTGGCCTATTTTTTGCTTCCTGAGTCTATTTATAGGCTTTGTTTTTCCTATTTTTGCTTCTACAGTATGACTCCTCTTCGGTAAGTTTCTATTTTCACTCTATGGAACAATCCGACGCCTACCAACCAATCTCTATTCTCCTTTAGGGTTGCAACTACACTCCATGGACCCAAGCAATGTTCAGTTTTTTCAAAGGCCGAAAGCTGTGGCGGTATATCACTGGTGATAGCAAGGAACCCACACAAGCCACATATGAAATTAACGAAAAGCTTCTTGAACAACAAGATAAGTGGGATAGCAAAAATCACTAGATCATTACTTGGTTTCATAATACCTCTACTCCCTCTCTTAGTATTCAATACGGACGTTTTGACACTGCCAAATCTATTTAGGACTTTCTCGCCAAATGCTACACTATAATAGACCTTGCTCATCAGTATCAGTTTCTCAATACTCTTCATCGCTTGAGACAAGATCCTAGTTAGTCCATCAATAGGTTTCTCTCTTAGATGTATGCTGTTTAGGATCAATTATTTTATTCTTCCTGTGTGGGAATGCTTTAATGATGGAGACAAGTTCACTGCTTACTGAGATCAACAACGTCTTATTTTGTTTCTCATGGTTCACACTAATGTTTTTGAGTCTGTTCCAGCCTCTCTTCTACACCAGAGCTACTTTAAAATAGGCCATCTTGGAGCTTCTCTTTGAAAAGACACGAATATGAACTGCTAAGAGACATCATGTTGATACTGTCCTAGTCACTCATCATCCTAGGGGTCTTCCATCTACTCCGGTCAAGTGCAAGTATTGTCATCGTCCCGATCATATAATACAGGCATATCCCATTCGCATCTGCAAGCATTGCAAAAAGACCAGTCTAGGCCACTTTTAGCATGAATGTCCAAAGCTCTCTAACCAACCTAGTACTTCCCAGTCCAGAGGTAGCCAGTTCCGAGGCAACAAGTTCAAACCTACCTCTCACTCTGTTGTTGCTGCTGCGGATGATTCCATTACTTCCGAGAGCTCTTTCTCCTTTATCACTACTAGTGATCTCCAATCTCTTCTCCGCCAAGTTCTATCCATCTTTGGTAATCCACCTTTGACTGCTCTGTCTTTTATTTTAGGTAACTCTTCTTGGTTCTTTGACTTTGCATGTTGTAACCATATGGCATCTTATCACACCCTTTTTTTCTTCAAAATCATATGTGATTAATGTACCTATCATTCATACTGCTAATGGTTCACACATACACGTTAGTCATATAGGGAACATTTTTACATCTCATCTTTCACTCCCACATGCCTATCTCATACCTAAAACTTTCTCTCATTCTTATTTCTATTGGTCAATTGCTTGATCTTTGTCTTACTGTCACCTTTTCTGCCTCTTGTTGTCTTGTGCAGGATCCACAGACGGAACAGACTCTTGGGATTGGCAATAAGCATGGTCGCTTATTTGAGCTTATCAACCTTCAACTACCCTCTCATACACCTTCCACAATTCAGTCTGCTGCTTTCTCTTCCGCATCGTCCACTTTAGCTCTCTGGCATTCTCGTCTTGGTCTTGCCTCCTTAGGTCAT
Organism: Euryodendron excelsum; assembly: GCA_033060915.1. Classification (NCBI taxonomy): domain Eukaryota; kingdom Viridiplantae; phylum Streptophyta; class Magnoliopsida; order Ericales; family Pentaphylacaceae; genus Euryodendron; species Euryodendron excelsum. Next base: position 41,405,063 of record CM065384.1, read on the forward strand.
TTACGTTTTTCAATTTCTAGTGGTTAGTTAGGCTCTATTAACTATGAAACCTTTGATTGTTTATCTTGTTAACTTGCTAAACAACCTGCTTTATCATTTAATAAAAGTGACTCTATTTCTTCTGCCTCATTTGATCTCGTTCACTCTAAGGTATGGGGACCTTTTTCCACTGTTACTATAGGAGGATCCAAATAATTTATCATTTTTATTGATGACGTCTCTCGTTTTACTTGGATCTATCTTATGCATTAATTGCCTAAACTATATTCTAATTTTGCAAATATAATTCAAACCCAATTCTCTTGTAAAATCAAAATTTTTAGATCTGATAATTCCAAGGAATACAAAGACTCTACCTTTCTTTATTTCTTCCTTCTACAGGGCACTCTACCCCATCGTTCCTGTCCCAACACCTCTCCACAGAATGGTCGAGCTGAACGTAAGCATCGTCATCTTCTTGACGTTGTTCGTGCTCTTCTTGTTTCTTTATCTTGCCCTGAGTGTTTCTGGGGGGAAGCTGCTCTTACTGTTGTCTACATCATCAATCGTATTCCTTCTCCTATTATTGGTAGTTAATCTCCTTATGAGTGTTTGTATGGAATTGTTCCTAACTATAGTCCTTTTCATGTCTTTGGATGTGCTTGCTTTGTGTTAATTCAGACTCATGAGCGTACTAAGTTAGAACCTTGGGCTCGTCTTTGCTGTTTCTTGGGTTATGAGATTGAGCATAAAGGCTATCGCTGTTGGGACCCCTCTTCCAAGAGAATCCATGTCTCTCGCCATGTCATCTTTTGGGAACATAAAATATTCTCTTCCTTATCTTATTTGCACCTATCTCCACATTCTTCTACACCATATTTTACTGACTCATCTATCAATTTGTTTCTTGATGATCTTGATACAGTCTCTCTTGAGATCCATGCTGCGATCCCTCCTGAGGTCCCTGTCTCGCCTGCAGATCCTGCTTCCCATTCTACCTCCGATGACCCTCCTGCTAACCTCTCCTTTCGTCGTTCTATTCAAGTAAGAGACATGCTTGTTGATTTTCATGATTATCATTGCTTTTCTACTATACTCTCTCAACATGAACATCACTCTTACTGTGAGGCTAGTCCTAACCCTATTTGGCAACAAGCAATGTCAGAATAATTACAGGCTTTGGATAAACTCACATTTGGGATATGGTTGATCTCTCTTCGGGTAAGACTACAGTAGGTTACAAATGGATTTATAAAATCAAGATGCGGTCTGATGGCTTCATCGAATATTATAAAGCTTGCTTAGTTGCCAAGGGATTCACACAGGAGTATTGTAACACCCCGAAAATTTTCGATGACTTTAGAATTATTTATTGCTAGACCCATGGTAGAGGTGATAAATATATTTAGGAGCACGTGTGACTTATTACCTCATTTATTTTACGCATTAGTATTAATGGTGGTTAAGATAATTTTAAAATTAGATTATATATGGGAGTTTTATTAGTGGGATAAAGTGATTTGTGAAGTTACAAGTACATGCAAAAAGGAGTATGGCCGTCTAAGGAGTTCCATGTGGGAGGGATGATTTGTCAGGATATTATTAGTTCATGCAAGACAATAGGTATAAATGGGTGTGCTCATTTGGTTAGCTAAGAAAACAGAGAATGATGAGTTGTTAGAATGATGGGCTCCTCATCACATGAAGCTAACAAGTGTTTCATGATGTTTCAACTCATTAGATTTCTTCCCATGCAATCCAACAAGTGGTGGGATAAGGTGTCAAAGCCTAAGGCAATTCTCATGCCTATATAAAGGAGGCCATTCAGCCATGGATCTCTCACACATTGCTTTAAGCAAGCAAGAGCATAAGAATGAGAAGGGGAGGCTGCCAAGAAAAAGTGTGAGAGAAGAGAGATCCATGAGGGAGAGGAGAAAAAGGAAAGAAGGAAGAAAGAAAAAAAAAGGCAAAGGAAATTGTGGGTGAAAATTCTACCGCTCTAGTTTTTATTATTTTGAGAGCTATGATGATCTCTGAAAAATTAGTGGAATACACTTGAGGTAATTGGATTGTATACAATATGCTCTGTCCTAAATCTCTTTGTAAAGAGTTTATTCTTATCATTCCTAAATTATATTCATTTTGATTATTTGTGCTCATTTTTTACAATTCTAGATTATATTATTGGTTCTGTTAAATTTCTTTCAGTACATCGTTGAGTATTGTGACTATTGACAAATTCACTAATAAAATTATTTTTAAAAATTGTTGGATTATGTTTTAGCTGATGTGCCGTGAAATTGATAAATACATGTACAAACGCACCTATTGGTCTGTTATTGAAAATTGGTTATAGAATGATAAACCTATGGAGTGTTGGTTATGGAAGGATGACTCTATGGGGTGTTGGTTGTGGAAGTTAAAATTATTACATGGCACATATGAAGTTTGACATGGTATTGAGAAGGGCCAAGTATTGAGTCCAATGAAAATATTGGATTGATTATTGCCAGTAGGGGTGTTCATGGGTCGGGTTTGAGAGTCATCCACCACCCGAACCGACTACATCGGGTTAGAAAACTTTGAAACCGATTTCGACCCAATAGGTGATCGAGTTAGTTAGGTTCGGGTTCGGGTTGGGTGAAATTGGCATGTTTTAGTGTAGAAAATGTCAGTTCGGTTCGGGTTAGGTTGGAAAAATGAATGCCCGCCACCCAAACTGAAAATATCCGGGTTGGTTGAAATCCATCCGTCATCAACCCATATAATGATTAGTTTAGCATCGGGTTGGGCGGGTCTGGCGGTTTTTTGAACACCCCTAATTGCCAGCATGGTTTTCTGTGATTTCGATTGGCTCCTGATGATTACCATTATTTTTAATCTGATTGGTTAAACTGATTTATTCATTAAGCTTCATTTTTAACTGTCCTAAATTGAGTATTTGTACTTTGTCGTATTGTATACTTCCCGGTTAAATGTTATTTTTCAAGTGGAAGCGTATAAGGTGCCGGTGGAATATTAATTTGAGCATGTGAATAAACAACTTTATTTTGGAGACACTATTGTTGGGAGTTATATATCCTGGAGCTTAGGAAGCATTATTATTATTTTTGTGAGTTATTGAAGTTGTAATTTTATCTCAAGCATAAATTTGAGAGTCACTTATAGTTGTACTTTTGGAGTTACAAGGTGATTAAGTATTATTTGAGGTCATTTATTTTATTTATTAATGGTCCAAAAATCTGGGTCATTACAAGTATGGTATTGACTATGAGGAAACATTTGCTCTAGTTGCCTGTCTCACCTTAGTGTGGAGCTTACTTGCGGTTGCTACTGTACATAAGTGGGGCCTTTATTAGATGGATGTAAAAAAATGCATTCCTCAATGGTAATCTCATTGAGGAAATCTACATACAGCCTCCTCCATGTTACACTTATCCTCCACATAAGGTTTGTAAGCTTCGTCGTGGTCTTTATGGTCTCAAACAGGCTCCTCGGGCATGGTTTGGCAAATTTAATGCTGCTATTGGAGATTTTGGATTGTCATCCAATTCTTACTATTCTGCTCTCTTCATTCGCAAATTTTCACAGGGCACTATTCTTCTTCTTCTCTATGTGGATGACAGTGATGCCCAGTATAACCTCACCAGCGCTTGTGCCCAGCGCCCAAAGGCCATGCGTGCTCGTGCCGCATGCTAGCCATGCGCCTAGCACCTAGCGCGCCCAAGCAGCGCCCTAAGCGTATGTGCACGGGCCCCAGTGTCAGCGCCGACCAGATTTTCACACAATGACACATTTTTCCAAATTTTCGGTGAGACATAACTTTGTGCTTTGGAAGGCTTTTAGGGCTAGTTTTTTTTTTATAGAAAGCTTATAACATATACTTTCACATTATGAAAGTTTTCTATTTGTTGTTTCTTGTAGAATAAATGAGGGTCCATTGTGGCTCTTCAGGCACACACTATGTTTTCTAATGCTAAATTGTAAATGGCTAAAAAAACATATATATATATATATATATAAATAAGGGGGGTGAGCACGATAAGCTCTCAGACCACCTTGTCATATTTTCTGCCCCTTGCTTTGGCATACTTAGGCACTTAGTATAACATACTTTTGAGCTTGTAATTGCCACATTATGTCAATGAAATGCTCCGTTTTGTAGCCATTAATGCTTTGCATGTTGCTTTACATCATGCTTGCGTTGCCTAACCAGTTGCCTGCAAAATTCTAATTTTTATGTTTGTTGTGCATACAAACACCTCAGGGTTGCTTGGCGGAGCTTGCAAGGTATTGCAAGTGCCACACACAGCCATAGCCTATTTTGCAGGCCGGCCTGTGATTAGGTAAATCTTTCAAAATATTGAGATCAAGTGTTTTTTTTTTTTTAAGCTCATCCGTATATTGCGAACTCATCTCTTTCAGTTGCAGCATGGAAATTTTACGCTGTCAAGATGTTGATGGCTTGGTTGAGAAAACATTGTATTGTTGATATTGTGCAACAATTGACTAGTCGGATTGCCTTATTAAATTTCCTTTTACTCACCAAAACGAATTACTAGGCAGATTCTCTATGCTTTATTTTGTAAGTAAATGTATCGTTAATGTCGTGGCTGCCATATTGTTCTCTTTGGAAAATAGTAATTTAGGATCATTAAGCAGTTAGTTTTTATCCCCAAATTGGACCATGTTACCTCAGGGCATTTGGTATCAACATTTTCTTCTATTGAACCCCTCCAACTTTTACAAAAAAGTTAATGTAGTCCAACTTTTCAAAATAAGTAAGAAAATTAAATATTAATTATATTTTGACCTACTAAATTATAATTTTATATTACTTTACCCCCAATCAACTAAAAATAGTTACATTTTCACTCTCATAAATTTTAAAAATGAAGAATTTGTTTGGTCAAAATTTTATGCTAATCTCTAAAACAACGAGAAAAATAATTGCATAAC